>JBCNYH010000022.1:2562029-2594912 GCA_039654325.1 Tandanus tandanus | reverse complement strand
GGCTGAGATGGGCGCCAGCCTCCCCGCGACCCTAATTAGGAATAAGCGGTTCAGAAAATGAATGAATGAATGATGAGTACAAGTGCTGCATGGGTAAGAGGGGTATACAGCAGAGTTACACGACCTCAAATTCAACAGCTTCGAATGCTTTCTCAGAGACCTTGGAAAGTACTGCAGTCCATAAACACATCATCTCCCTCGCGCAAAAGGAATGAATCAGCAACATCTTTCTGCTTCACAGGTTACAAAATATTAGCTTTATTAGTAAAGGCAGAAATATGCTCACATCTCTGCATCAATGGATTTGATTAATATCTTGCAGCAGCAATTAGTGTTATATTTGTGTGTTATTCTAATTAATTTGTGCAACTTTACTGATTGTAATGTTTATTTATTTATTTATTTATTTATTTATTTTTTTACGTAAGATAGTGCTATAATGTGCACCAGGAAATACTTTTCATTATTTAATTCCATTTAAAAAATATATTTAAAGAAGCCTGTTGAATATAATTTTCTTAACTATGTATATGTTATACTAAATGTATACAAGTGTGTGTGGCTGACAGTTTTGCTCGACAGCACATGTACCCAATGTTAGGAAAGGAAATGCCCTCAACCATTTGCTTCATGATTTTATTTAAATTAATGCTTGAAGTTCTTATCAATAATTTCAGTATGCACGAGACCGACTTTAATAAATACAGGAATTAAATGATTGTTTTCCTTTTAATAACACACATTTTTTTAAAAACCAATCCTAAAAAATAAAGTGGAAAAATACAATTACATGCAAATACAATTAGAATATTTTGTTTTGCTAATTAACACAGTAAATACATTTCAGAAATTTCAAAAAATCTGTCAGTTCGATTTTTTATATATATGCATATGTCAACCTTCCTACCTTGTTTAGATTACAGATGACCTTTTAAAATTTCACTTAAAATTTTTGGAGCTGAAATATCCGAATACCACTGTAAAATATCCAACTAATTCATTCAAATCAAACGATAATTAATTAAAATCAAAAATAAAAAGGGTACAAACATTTCCATTTTCTCATGAGAAAATACCTGGTAGATGCCGTACATGAGAGGTCAATGGTTCATACATGGGCACGTAGTCTTGCTTGTTTACTTTACAAATGACTCACAGAGCAGTTTTGTAAGTTAGTGGTTACCGTAATGTGCCAACGTGAACTTTCAGCTTCGGTTTTATCTCAGACAATCTTCAGTGACACCACTAATCTGTGTTAAGGAATAGTAACAAACTAACAGTCAAGAATATGAGGGTTCTAAAATGGTAATTATGTGAGAAAAGTATTAGAAAATTATTACATAAATGTAACACTGCAACAACCTGACTAAAAAAACATGCAAAAAAAAATGTTATTTAATTATTATTTATAATAATCTAATAACATTTTGGAAGCAATATATACATTAGAAGAAAACTTGTAAATATATATTTTAATTAATAAATTTTTTTATTTTGATATACTGTATTAATCCCGCAAGGGAAATTATTGCCTCTGCATTTAACCCGTCCAAAGTGAGCACACACACACTCGGAGCAGTGGGCTGCCACACACATTGGGGTCGCCCAGAGAGCAGTTGGGGGTTAGGGGCCTTGCTCAAGGGCACCTCAGCCATGAATGTGGAGGAAGGGAAGATGCAGTTCACTCCCCCGCCACCACACATTTTCCCTGCTGGTTCGGGAATCGAACCAGCAAACTTTAGGTCCAAAACCCGCTTCTCTATCCATCAGGCTCCGGCTGCCCCCATTTATATATATGTATATATAACAACATCATCATCTTTATTGACAGACTAGAATTGTTTGTATTGTTAGATTGTTAGAATTTATGTTAAAATATATTTTAAATATAAAGAAAAGCAAGAAGGATCAGGATCACCAGTATCTCAGAAGTAGCATGTGTATCTCGACGAAAACACAGAGAAGGAAGGGGGTGTGCTAATAATAACGTAACGGCTAAAGAAGAAAGTTTATCAGTACTGAATACAAGTGCTGACTGACTATGAAAGCATAAGTAAAAGAGTGAACCAGAAGGAACACAGCCATCAGGACACCCGGTGACATGAGGCAATCAGCCGTCAGCGGACCTGGGTGAGCATGTGAGACTGGGAGAGTGACAGTATCCAAATATCCCACTTCACCAGAACTTTTTTTTGGCTGAGAACCGCCAGATCTGCCCGTTTATCTAATAAAAAGCTGATTAACGAAATGCTTGACTTAAATAAGTCCATCCAACACTGACGATGTGTATGAGTCCTGAACATTTTCTGGAAGGCTGTTCCATAACTGTAGGGCTGTGAAAGAGAAAGCCCCACCCCTGCAGTAGTCTCCATTATTCAAGCGATCAATAAGTAGCCTGCAGTTAAATTGAGAAGCAATGTTTGATATCTTTACAAAAGATTTGCACAAGATTCGGTGTGCATAAACCTCAACGTTTAATTTGAATTTTTTGGGGCTGCCCAACAGGACATCATCTATATTGGATGGAAGGTGGGATTTTTACATTTTCCTGCAGGGTTTTGAGGGCCCCTGAATTGGGGCTTAACTAAAACTACACATGTAAAACATACAACCTGTATTGAATTCTTACACACATGAATTTCTAATGTGACCAAATAAAATGAAATTAAAAAAGAAGCTTAGTCTGACCAAAGCCACTTTTCATGGGTTGAAAATGAGCATGAAAATTATTGCTTCATTTAGTTTTTAGAGTCATAGAGTTAGTTTATCCCACATTTAATCATATGCAGACCAGAAATAAAGACATAAGACAAGGCTGGGCTCTCTAACAAGAGCTTCAAGTATTATTATTTTTGTTTACAGCACAAACACAGTCTTATTAACTACTGAAAAAAATTATTGGACTTGCTCTTTTTGTCAGTTATTGCTGATTTTCCATATGGACCTAAATGTATACTCCAAATCTGTGGTGCCGTGCAAGAACCAGATAACCCACTTGACCATTACAAGTGAGTCCAGTGCACTATTGTAGATCTTAGGCATCATAGTAGAATCTATAAAATTGTTAGAACAGTATTAGTTAATTCGAAGGACAATAGGTGTCGCTAGCAGTTCAAAGCATAATGATACTTGTCAATTTCCATGCAAGAAGCAGATAACCCACAATTTCAAGAAGTCCGAGACGTCTCAGAAGGGGGACTGGTCAGTCTGGCAATGTGCCGAGTAGTGATGAGGCAAGTGTCTCAGAGGGTTCCGAATCCGATTCTGGTTCAGAACATTACCAAACATTATCTGATAGTGAGGAAAATAAAGGCTAAATTCTCACTGTGGTGTATTAAATTGATATCTGTCTGCATTTCAAACAAGAGTTTTTGCATTAAAAAAACATTTTTACATCTGAGCTACTTGTTTGAAAGTAATGTTGGTTATCTGGTTCACGCACGGAAGTCATTTCCGTGTTTCTGAGGTTGTTATAGATTTGCTATGAAAATCCCAGATTGGGACAAATTTTTTTACGTGAATTTTTGCACAATGTTCATCTCATAGAAAGATGCCATTGCCAAAGTTTTGTCGATTTGTTTGAAATAAAATAAAATGTTAGAAAAACAAAAACCCACCTTATTTTTTTCTCTCAAAATGAACATTTTGTGGGTTGTCTGGTTCTTGCACGGTGCCACAAAACTATGAAGATGAGATTACACTGCCGGTGATAAACTAAATTTCCTAAAATGGTTTAGGACTCTGGCTTTAGTGTGTGGAGTTTGCATGTTCTCCCCATGCTTGTGCGAGTTTCCTCCAGGTACACTAGTTTCCTCCCACAGCCCAAAAACATTCACAGTAGGTTGATTGGTGGTTCCAAATCGCCCCAGGTGTGAGTGAGTGTGAAAGGTTGTGTGTTGGCCCTGCAACGTCCTGGCAAGCTGTTCAGGGTGTAGACGGCTGAGATGGGCACCAGCCTCCCCGCAACCCTAATCAGGAATAAGCGGCTTGGAAAATGAATGAAGGAATGATTTAGGACTACAATCACCACGACGGTAATAAGAAACCCGCTACACTTCATGTTAAACTGTAGTGAATTTCCTGCTAAATGGTTTGTATTTTTTATCTGGTCACACCCAAATTTCTTTTTGAGCCAAGTTTCTTTCAAGGTTTCACACACAAAATAAACAGAAGACTGATTTCATGGTAGATTATAATTCATAATTTTACATCAGACAGTTGGAGTCAATTCATCAAACAAAAATGAACAAATTTTTTGCATTAATATTACCAACTATACATTGTACAATACACCAAAAGGTCTTGGTTGTAGTATTCTTTGTGACATAGGCACAGTTAAAATAGAGGTACCACCATGGCTCAGTTCAAAATATAAATATAGACCCTTCAGCAATCAATTCCACAGACAATCCAGCCAAAGGTT
The DNA here is from genome assembly GCA_039654325.1 of Tandanus tandanus. NCBI lineage: Eukaryota > Metazoa > Chordata > Actinopteri > Siluriformes > Plotosidae > Tandanus > Tandanus tandanus. Next base: position 2,590,489 of record JBCNYH010000022.1, on the reverse strand, counting down.
TCCCACAGTAACAGAACACGAACGGAATGCTGAACAGTTTATCAGACAAGGAGTACATACAATTTATTGGGATGAGAGTCTGCATGATGGGCCAATGATACGTACTAAATTATGAGATAATGTTGCAATAAAATTAAGACAAAACATGGTGGGTGAGGGAAAATTCATAATTTCTGATAAGCAGAAAAAAAAAAAAAAAAAAAAAAGTATAAAAAAAAAAATTATTCATGATCTCAGGTCAATGAGACCTGGTCAATCTTCTGAGCATGAAGAATAATCAGAATTTTTCGATGCCATAATCACATCCCCCAAAATAGCCTCCCTATCAGAGCTGTCATATTCAATCCGTGACAAAACATCTCCTTTGTCCATGTCAAGTGAGCTGGACTCCATCTTAGCATCGTATGTAGAAGTCAGGAAGTGGTGCGAAGTATTAAGGGCACTACTGTCCAGATCTTCGTCGTCCATGATGTAAGCCCCATCAGAAACCAGTGTCTCATTTTCACCTTGCTCTAGATGAGGGTCAGTTTGGACTGAAGGGTTGGTGAGGTAATTGTGGCTCTGTCTAGAGACCGTGGTGTGCAGAGTCAGCAACCGGTGGAATAAATGTTCTGGCAGGAAGCCCTGGGAAAGCAATACATATTAACTGTTAGCGCCAGCATGCCAAATATCTCAGCCCTTATTCATCAAAGCTGTCCATGGTCAATCTTCTAATGGTTTCTCATCAACATCGAAATAAATAAATAAACACACTTGATTTGGAATTAAATGCACAATCAATATTGATCATAGTTAGCTTAATAAAACCTACAATATAAATATTAAACTGTTCATCAGAATTGTGCACAAAGATGATGTAGGAATGTGACGTCTGGCAGTGATAAATCATGGAAACAAACAAACAAACAAAAAAAATTAGGCTGCATCAGTGAACTCTTCGTGGAATGGCAAAAGACTTTTCATGTCAGGAGCAGCGTGCCAGAAAGGAGCCAATACTAAGTGTGGGACAGTTCCAAATCACCATTGAAAACAAAGGCTGTGCTGAAGTAAACACCAATAAAAACTATTGTAACAGAGATCAGTGTCAGCTTCCTTGTGAGCTGATTTTAGTGCCCCAAATTTTAGTGCTAAATTTGTAAATAAGGCTGTTAATAGCAGTGGTCAAATCATTAGCCACACAGCGGTGTAGCACGTCCGCCACATCCAGGACTTGAGTCCCAGGCTCGAAGAGGCCATTTCTGTGTGCAGACTGCAAGTTCTCCCCGTGCTTATGTGGGTTTCCTCTGTGTACTCCGGTTTCCTCTCACAGTCCAAAAACATGGCTTTTCCAAATTACCCGTAGGTAAGAGTGTGTATGGTTTGAAGGACAAAATTATAATTTCAAGTAAAAATTATTTGTAACCTTGCTGTTGTCTTGACTTTATTTCATATTCACTTTGCAACTCATTTGATGGATGTAAGTTAAGGACAAAGTCAGGAAGACACTGGATATGGAATTAGCTTAATTTAGAAAATTTGCTAAGGCCAAGGCTCACGAGGTCAAAATAAGTAGTATAGCAATCTGAACTGTACAATTACAGCCTTTCCGTAAAATAAAACCAAGCATCTAACCAAGCTGTGTGTTTGGATAACTTTCGATCATAGCCAGCAATAACTTTTTTTAAAAGCAATTTGTGTTACAGTACATCATATGTGGAACTGGGCCAGATGGGCTAGCCTTCCTTTCCCACGCTCATCAGTGAGGTCTTGGGTGCCCATAACCCTTTCAATGGTTCAGCAGTTTTCTACTTTTAGTAAATACTAACCAATGCACCAGATTCTTCCACCAGAACTACAACCACAGCCCACTACTATTCATACTACTAACCCATATTTTAGCTGTCGCAAGGTAGTGCAAATGACTGCATGCATTGGTGTTTCTCTACCCCTTTTTCAGTACATTCTCCAAATATGTAGCATCTGCAAGACCTTTAGCATTAGACACAATTATAGCGTCTCAGTTTGCCGGCTTTCCTAACTTTCCGGCTCATTTACTTGCATTGATACCTTTCATATTAAAAGTTCCCATGAACAGCTCAAAGTAACACTGAAATGACCTCCAGACCTTTTATCACTTTATTTTGTTATAAAATAATGAGGGGCGGCACGGTGGCGCAGTGGTTAGCACGTCCACCTCACAGCAAGAAGGCCTGTGTGGAGTTTGCATGTCCTCCCTGTGCTTGCGTGGGTCCTTAATCGTCCCTAGGAGTGCGTGAGAGTGTGAATGGTTGTGTGTGTGCTGGCCCTGCAATGGTCTGGCGAGCAGTCCAGGGTGTACCCCGCCCCTCGCCCAGAGTCGGCTGAGACGCGCGCCAGCCTCCCCGCGACCCTAACTAGGATTAAGCGGCTTAGAAAAATGAATGAATGAATAAAATAATGAGGAAAAAAATCTACAAATGGTCATGAAACTGCTCATCAGAAACCTGATTACTTTTGGATCTATAAAAATGGAGAGACTATGTAAAAAAAATGCTGTAAATCCATCAATAGTTACTACAATATTTTTCTTGAACACCTTGCGCTAAAAGCAAAATTATCAAGTTTGTTCACATCTTGGTGCATTCACAGAAATTTATTGTGGTCCTGAACAGTGGAAATTTAAGGAAATTCTCATCCAAATTAGGTTACTGGTGAATACTCCAAATTTAAATGTAACAGTTGTAATAAAACTCACCGAGTTTCTAACAGTGTCCGCCGATTCTGGTGCTACTGCGTGGTCAGGATTCTCTTCGAGATAGTCCTTTAGGTCCTGCAACGTAGGTCCACACACCCCACCATACTGAACCTAAGATCCACACATAAATGATTGAGCAAGACTACTCATCAAAACATGACCACTATACAAATCACTGTTTGTGATTGACTATTAAAAGGAAACCAACAAGATGGTGCAGTGTTCAAACACCATCGTACCAACTGTACACTCTAAAAGATTGGGAAGGAGTACTCTGCCAAACACTTAAGCACAAAGAAGTCACATGATCCTGACATCCAATGAGATGTAATAAAACCACTTATAAAGTCACCGAAATGTCCTTGACAGTAAAGATGGTGCTCCAAAAAGCTTTGCACGTCCTTCAACTTTTGAGGCGGTACAAACTGGCTCGCCCATGAAGTGCAAAAGACACCGGTGTCTGGAACATGCTTCTCTTTAGTAAAGCCCACTATATTTGATTCCTAAGTATTTGAAGTGGCAATTTTTTTTTTGTTGTTGTTGGGGAAAATGAAGAAGAACTTGTACCAGAATGATGGGAAGAGACAACTATGGGGAAGAAGAGATAGGACTTATGATCAAGCATCTAAACCACACCATCTGTCAAACATGGTGGACACTGGTAGTACTGACGTGACTACTGACAAAAGTAGTAAGATGAATCGTGAAGTGTATAGACTCAGTAAAATTCTACAAAACTGAGGATGCTGCTTCACAGTATAAACGGATAGTGACCCAAAACATACTGAAAAAGCAACCCAAGAGCTTCTAAGGTAAAGAATCTCAAGGGAGGAAACTCAGCATTTGGTGAAGTCCATTGGTTCCAGCCTTCAGGTGTTCGCTGACTGCAAAGGATTTGCATCCATGTACTAAAAATCTATGCTTATATTTACAGAAGAGGACATTATCGCCACCCCCCACAAATTGTTGCTCTGCCTTACAGAGTGGGAGGAGCTTATGATTGCCTAAGCTGCTGGTAACACCACCTTCTCTAGCAAGCATGCCTCAGTGACGGCTAAAGAAGATGGGTGACTGACAAAAAAAAAACAAATGCATGCAAAAACATGGTACGGGATGTTAAAGTTACTTCGTGTCACACTTATACAACAATGGTATTTGCACACACACTTCAAAAAAACATCTTGCTTGGTTTATTTCATAGCGTCTTTACAACTATATAAATCTAAAATGTCCAAAGATGGTCTCTGACAAAGAAATAACTTCCTCAATGAGATACACAGAGGTATACTTCGGAAGGATGCAAGTCCCAATTGGGTATCTTTGTCAAAGCTCGGAGTGTGATGTTATGTCAGTGAAACGATGCAACTGTTAGTCAGTCAGAGCTGCACATGAGTAACGTTACATGTGTAACCACTGAGAAAAAGTCATTATCGCCAATGCATTATGCATCGAGAGTTTAGCTTTAGGGATTTCTTTATAAGCTGATGTATTAATAAAAAAATGAACAAAGCTCAGTTTATGTTCCTTAATCGCCAAATTTTAATAAACATTTGTGACCCATCATAGCAAAGTGGGTATTAAATCAGAAATTATTAACTATTTTGTTGAACTTGAAATGCGATTTTCTCCAAAGCAGCACGCTTAAAAGGCAGAAAATTCCTGGCAGGCTTTGGTTCGTTACTCACCAATATGTTAGAAAGTTTGGTAACCTTTTAAAGCTTAGGATATCTGCTACAAAATGGTACCAACAACTCCAACAATAATAATTTCTGCCTTAATACCCACTTTGCTGTGATGGGTCACCTGAATCTCTTAAAACTGCTAGTAATTGCAACAAAATCCTTTTAACAATGATCATTCTCATGGTCTAAAACAATGAGGAGGAAACTAGCCACTGTTTTGGTGGGTTGGTTGGTGACATACACACAAACACACTCACACTCACACACTCATCCTTGGTTAAAAAGGAAATGATCCCTGACCTTCTTGCCAGTCTTCATGTCTATGACATTAACTCTTTCACTGCCAGCTGGTGCTTGTTCCTTTTCTGTTCTCTTCTTTCTCTTTTTCTTTTTGGTCCTGTTCACCAGCAGCTGTGATGCATCAAAAGAGTGATCGTTAGAATTAAAATAAAATGGCAGAAATTATGCTGCTTCTGGAACACTTAAAGCAACCATCAAGCTCATTTTTTATTAGTGTCATTTACTAGGTGTATTTATATGTTTACAGTATTAAATTTGATTTTTGATATACTGTATTAATCCCACAAGGGAAATTATTGCCTCTGCATTTAACCCATCCAAAGTGAGCACACACACACTCGGATCAGTGGGCTGCCACACACATCGGGGAAGCCCGGAGAGCAGTTATGGGTTAGGCCCCCCAACCTCCACACATTTTTTCCTGCTGGTTTGGGAATCGAAACAGCGACCTGACTATATTATATAAAATTAATGTGATATTTATGATTTTTTAAAAATGTTTTCTACTGACTGACTTGGCAGGCTTATATTTGGTACATGACATCAATGTCCAGTTTAGAATTAGACATGCCACTGTGCCAGTTCCCCCTTTTACCCCAGCCGCACAAATCCGCACAAATCTTTCTACCCCATCTTGCCTCTCTGTGATTAAAGGGGGTATTCTCACTACATTGTGAACATTGATGAATGTTCAAAAAAATTCCTCCCAAATTTTCTAACTATTCGAGTACTTGCCACATTTTCTGAACCCCCATGGTTCACCGACCCAAGTAATTAAAAAATGTTGAAAATAGGCTTGCAACAAATGCAAAAAAAAACCAACCCCAAAACAAAAACAAAAAACCCCACACCTGTCCCCAAACACTCCAAAACTATTCTTTAAGGCCGCTTGCCCAGCATTCGGGTGAATGTGTCCTGCATTCGCATATACATTGGGAACCATTAGCAACAAGTTAGCAATGTGGGAGAATAGTCAGGGAGTGTTTGGGGATAGCCTGTAGGAGCTTCCAGGAATTCTAAAATAGACCCCCTTCGGGGCGGCAAAAATCATACACCGCTGTCGAATACATTATAACAGTTTTTCACCAGATGTTTGAGAAGTTCATGGAAAGTGGTTGGAGAAGAAGTTAAAGAATAATTTCCGAATTGAATATTTACAGCAGAATAGCCCCAACTTTTTGCCACAGAAAATGTTTCACAAAAAAAAAAAAAAAAAAAAAAAAAAAAAAAAAAAAAAAAAAAAAAAAAAAAAAACCCCACACAATTAGTTTGCTACAATTCACTGAATATTCACTTTTGGGGCGACACCTCCTTAAACATATGGAAAACTATGCAATTTTTAAAAATGATTTTATATTAACTATTTCAGGGATAATTATTTAGGGGTAGTTATAGTGAATAGTCCTATCTCAACTGTGAAGGAAATGAGAATTAACGGTGTGCTACTTATGGCTGTTAAATCTAATTTAAATGATTAGAATACTAATATAGCAAACCTCTAGCATGTCCCCCTCAACTTCATATTCAGGATTTTGCTTGAGCCAGTTCGGCAGATCCCTCTTACGAGGTGTGTAGAGCACTCCCTCTGTATCTGATGACTAAAAAAAAATGATAATAAAAAAATAAAAACAATTGGGGGGGGGGAATCAAGGTGTGTCAATATTTAATATGTTTTATTGCTGGTGAAAATTCTTCATAAATGTGGTCTCAGAGTGCCTATAATTCTACCTCTTGATCTCTGCGCCTTCGCCGTCCACTTGTCTCTCTTGTTGTCCCATTAGGTATTAGAGCCTGTTTTGAGAAGGTTAATTTCAGCCCTTCCTCCTAAAAGCACAGTCAAAAAAATCATTTAGAATAAAATACATAGCAAAAATTCACCCCTCAAATTTAACAGCATTTTTTTAGCCAGCCTCTTCCTCACTTTCAAGAGCTTGACTGTAAATTCTGTTTCTTCTCCATCCTGTCCAGAGAGGGTACTGTTGCCTTTGCGGTATACACGGGTGTAGCCTAGGTCTTCTCCAAGCCCTTTCTCATCATAAGCCAGAGTAATCTGATGATCTGAAGTATACCGTCGTCCAGATGGCCAGTGCCCCGTCAGAACCAGAGTACAAAGATTATCTATTCGGTTTATTAATACCCGATCCTAAAAAGAAAAAGGTTTAGTAAGCAGCACAATAGTTTCCGAGCATGCTCAGCAAAAGATAAGGCTTGACATTAATCAGCTGTTCAACCAGAAATCAATGTACAATGATGACACATTCAGATATGGACAGATTTTTGTTTGACTGGTAAGTATGTTTACATTTCTCCGGTTTAACGGATATCGGAAGCTGCGGACAAAATCTGGAGCAGCCAAATTGTCCGGGAGGGCTAGGCAGTCGGCAAGTGCAGACGCGAGTTAGTTGGCAAGGGCAGATGTTAGTTGGCGCACGCGTAGAGTTTGTTTACCGCAGTCAGCAGTACACTCACGCATTTTTTGTAATGTATTTACATTGGATGATGTGGTTGTATATACATACGTAGCATTTTCCCCATTTATCCATAATTAAATTGTTAGTACCCACTTCCGAACCATTTTCGGAGGCTACGGACAATCGGCAAAACCGGACAGATGCTCCCCCTCTTTGTCCGTTAAATCGAGGGCCGAGTGTATTTATCAGACGCTCTTATCCAGAGCAACTTACATAAAAACATATTTTTTGATATACTGTATTAATCCCACAAGGGAAATGACTGTCTCTGCATTTAACCCATCCAAAGTGAGCGTCGCTGAATTATGTGTAACTTCGGCACTGTTCGGGTAATTTCGTAAAATGAAAGTCAATGGCGGATTTGGAAAGTCGCCCTGCAAGTTCCCGAACACTTTTGTACCACGTTATTGGGGGAAAATTGAGAAATTAGTAATTACAGTTCTGTTTTGGCAAGAGAATGCTTAGTTGTGTTAAAAGGGATGTTTTTCAAAAACCGTGGGGTTGACCATGCATAGGGGATACTTTACGCTGGACTTGCCTTTAAGCTACTTTATTCGAAGAATACTACATACAATATTTTACAATTCTAACTGCTGCTATTGGCGATTGAACAAAATTTACACAGTCATATTTTTTTGATTTTGATATACTGAATTAATCACTGCCTCTGAATTTAACCCATCCAAATGAGCGCACACACACACACACACACACGCACACACGCACGCACACACGCACACACGCACACACTGAACAGAGGGCTACCACACATTGGGGCGCCCAGACAGCAGTTGGGGGTTAGGTGCCTTGCTCAAGTGCACTTCAGCTCACTCCCCCGTCACCACCCATTTTCCCCTGCTGGTTTGGGAATCGAACCAGCGACCTTTTGGTCCCAAAACCGCTTCTCTATTTATTAGGCTATGGCTGCCCCAAAAGTAAATAAACATTATCCGTGAATTTCTTTAATATTTTATTTTAGATTTCAATAAAAAAATTTTTTTATAGCAGATAGCTTTGCCAGAAGCAAAAGAGTTGTCAGATTTTTTAATTAGATTTTTAATTTTTTTTTTGTGGGTTGATCTGACAGTGGACACAGTCAGCATCAAACTGCAAACAACCTTGGGATTCCTCATGCTACAGTCAACACAGTGATTGTACAATTCACCAGCAAAGGCAAAATCAACGGCATCCCGCTCAGGTCGACCCGGGCTCTCTGACAGGTATTTTCTGACTGTAAAGCGGTCTGTTGTAAAGGCAACTGATGTTGCAGGGAAACTCAAAGCGAGTCAGAGCACTGCTGTAAGGTATCTCCATTAAATTGGCTACTATGTGTATATAAATCTTTCAAAAATGGTATCTATTTAGTTTTAATATGCCACTATACAAGACTGTATGGAGAGAGGAAAAAATAAAAACAAAGACGAACCTTTGGCCAGTCAACGCTGAGTGGGTCACCAAGTGCTTCTAGCGGGGCATCAACTTGGGACAGAGTGAATGAATGGGTGCTATTCTCTTCATCCACTTCAGAGATCTTCAGTGGTTCTGCAGAAAGACTCCAAGATTCAGGCATATGCATGATCATTAACAACAGCCACACAAAAATATACACAGCAACAGCTCACCCTGCTCATCTCTCTCCAGATCACTGTCTCCGCTGATATCTGAACTAGGAGAGCGATGGGAAGAGGTAGATGATTCAGAATCAGAATCAGAATCTGAAGGCCCTTCATCGGTCTCTCCTTGTTTCCTTCCACCCTCTCTGGGACCCTTGCCTGTGATTTTATTCCAGGACCAGTCTACTCTCCTTTTGGCTTCAGGGGGAGAGAATGGTACAGCTGGAAAGGATGATGAGCACATGGACTCCAATACTTGGTTCTCATCAGTGATTTTAACTTCTCGAACATTGTCCCCCTGTTGTGGTGGGCTGTGTGTGAGGGCTTGGGCAGCAAGGCATGCTTGCTGCTTCTGGACGTACTCATGATGAGCTTGGAGAAAAGAGAACCGCAAGTCCGAGAAGATGGAATGCTCTGTGCGGCTTAGGCCACAGCTGGCAGCACCTAGGAGCAGTTCATGGTCATGCTGTGGAGTACTCCACCATTTGGGGAGATCAGAGCTGGGCGGGGCCAGGACAAGGCGCTCCTCTAAGGAGGGATGGGGAAGGACAAGCTCACGAAGCCGGGACAACAGGCTAATTCGGTAGAGTGTTCGTGAGGCTCTCTCCTCAGTGATGGGTGCTAGAGAGTGGGACATATCTGAAGATTCTGGCAAAAGAAAAGGGCACACAAAAAGTCAGTTCTACATGTTAGGGTGTGCTTAATAGAAAATATATCTCCTAAAATAAGGCTCTGTTATGAAATTATATTGAAAAAAAATGCATTGAATTTACTTGACTTAAACGTGACCTGATCTGGCAAAATGAGTCGCAAGTACCACTTCGGAGTTTCAGCCCAAAATACACTGTACTGCATTAAAATATTGATTTTTTTGTTTATTTGTTTTTTTCTTTGATTTGACACAAACTTTTAATCCATCATTTCCGGAAGTTTAATAGCCGAGAAACGTATATAAAGTAAAGAAACTAGCCTACCACAGCAGAGGGTTCTACCTCTAACCTTGGCAGAAAAGACCATGAAATATCCATAAAGCTCGCCGCTCATCACTGATGAAAAAACCCCCCCGCGTCAACATCGGTTCTGCTCCTTGGATTCAGCACGAACATGTACAAGTGTGTAGCCGCTTTTCAATCAGTAATTGCACCTAGTTTGTGTAATCCTGTTCTTCATTATGTTTTGATCAGATACTCTTTTCACTCACAGCCATTACCAGCCAATCGTGGGCGTCTGTGAGCTCATTCGTACGAGGGGGGCGGATAGCACTTTCCCTCCGAGTGTGTTAGGTCGCTTCCAAATATTTATATGGTATCATTGTAAAGCTTACAGTCTCCTCCTTTCAACCCTGTCACTAACTCATTTTCAATTTTTGGTCATTCAGACTTATATTGCCAGATCGGGTCACAAATGTGTACACTGGTCCTATGTGAATAAACAGAGTTGCAGCTGCACATTGTTTTACACATTGTTTTACTTGTTTACATTTACAATTTATATTTAATTTTTTTTACCTAATATTGCCTTATAATCATTTACATTCACAAATAAGTAATTTTGCACAAATTTATCTCTAGATATATGAAATTTGTGCTAAATTATGAAAAATTAACCCCCCTGAAAAGGTTTCATGATTTTTTTTTTTTTACAAACAGCACCCCACACATTCATTATACATTAACTAATTAATCTGAAACTCGTCTTTCTAAAAACTCTAACTGCAAGTGTATTCTATTCAAAGTAAACACAATCGCAAAATAATAGATGCCATACCCTCCCCTCGAGCAGGCTGCAAGTGACAAACCCTGCGACACATAGCCACAAAGCAATGGAAGTATCGGTTGAGGCTCTCATCAGTTTTCTTGTCTAGTCTTGCATGTGTTCGGAAACGTGTCCAGTCCATTTTGGCCTCTCTATCATCTTGGTTTCCCACCTCAGTCTTTATGCGCTCCACACCAAATGTTGATACTACCCGATAAAAGTCACACTCCTCTCTACGAGTCCACCTGAAACAGATATATTCATTTGCCAAATATTATTATAGATGTGCTATGGAATTTCACACACACACATACACATATATATATATATATATATATATATATATATATATAAAAAAAAAAGTATTTTACATAAAGTAAATACCTTTGCTGTCGCTCTTGACGTGCAAGCTCTTTGAGCTTGGTGGCCTGTTCACAGCGCCGACGTCGTCGATCTCCTTTTTCTGCTGCCTCCATCTTCAGTTGTTCTCGTCTGTAGCTGCGCTGGTATGCTGTGATTAGCCTCCTTAGTCGAGCTGTGAGGGAAGAGCTTGGTGGCCAATAACAGGTCCCAATAATTCCTGAGGATTGTGCCTCAACTGGCACAGCAGTAGAATATGTGGAGTGATCCTCCATAAAAAACTCATCCATATTCCTGGAGTCAGTCTAGGGGGTTGAGGAAATAATTAAAAGCAGAAACTTTATTTACCAATTCAGTTGAGCAACCAGTTAGCTTCCAAAAACATAGTTTAAAAGCTAAAACCATTTAAAAAGCTACTTGTGCCAAGACAGAAAGCAAATTCAACGGTCCCCATTCACTTACCAGGAATATTAAATAAACATGAAATACAGTACTATCTTGAAAATAAAATGGAATTGGGCCACAATGGCTTTCTGAAACCATTTGGTTATTCCTGTATGCGAGCATCAATGATCCCTGCAATACGAGCATGATACCATTAAACATCGCCATCTTTTTTTAATTTCTTTTAAAATCCTATGCCTTCATTTTCTAAAACCTGGTCTCAGGCTTTCTCCACATTCTACAAGTCAGTGATGCATTGCCAAGTTATCACGAGCAAGATCGTTTCTCTGGTCACGCAGTCTTGTTAGGGGACCTAGCGTTAGCTTAAAACCCCTCTTCTTTTCACTCTGTTTATTAGGGGTTTTTGTCAGAAGGTGTGTTTGTGAAGTTGTGGCTAATTTCAATGTCTCACCATGAAACAGGAAGTTGCTCTAACTCATATTTGCATTGTCCAATCCACCCCAAACAGTACATGTATGATCAGGGTCATGGTCTGAACATGTATACATACCAATATTCAGGCATAGTCACAATGCCACCTACAGACAACAGGAAATGTAATGCTTTTTATGCTTTGATGTACTTCTGGGTAAACCAGATCAAAGGCAAATTTGGTCAGAACTCCCTCAAGAACTTAAAAGATGCGGTATTGTGAAAACTGTGACTTTTTGTCTACTTGGCATGTACTTGGCGGCACAGCGAATTTTCAATGCTTCGCAATGGAAGAGGAAATTGTTGCAAGTCCCATATACTGAAAATTGTTCAAGCTGGCCCAAGATGCACAAGTATGTCTAGATCTAAAGTCAAGGTCACAGTGACCTAATATTGGTACGCGACATGCTGCCTTACCACCCAACACACTTCCACCAAGTTTGAGGCAGGTGAGGTCGAGGACTCAGAAGTCACAAGCACATTTATTTTTTGCTGTTGTTCAGAAATCTAACAGCAAGCACAAATAACTCATACTGGTAAGTCCCCAAATCTTGTGATCACTGAAAAGGAAGTCATGCAGCTGAAATGCAGAAGCAGAATTCGATTTGATGGCCTATTTCAGTGTAATCAGTGATCTTACCTCTTCAAACATTTCTTTGCTGTGCCGTATTACAGGCCTAAACTCTGGATCCTCTGAAATCTTTTCATAGGCACCGCTATAAGGGGGAAAAAAAAAAATCAGATCAAATGTTGCATATGGCTCAATAATTATTAATCAGAGATTAAAAACTGCAGCAACATGCAAGTTACCCATCTCTCAAATCTGGATCTGCTAAGTGCTGCTCAGCCTTTATCTCCTGGTCATCAGGGCGACCACATCTCTCCAGGAAACACAAACAAGGATCAGCGCGCATTGTACTGTACATCTCATACCCTGAAAAGACAGAAGATGGAGGGATGGTCATATCACAGGCTTTTAAAGACCACTATGCAAAGGATTTCCATGCACCACGACTGCTTGAACATAAACTTATTAAGAATACGCATAAATATAAAGCAAGTGGCTCACCATGTTTAAACACTCCAATAAGCAAACAACGATCAGCCTCTGCATCCCACCAGCCTGATGGAACGTCTTGCTGTTCCATCTCAGGAAGCCAAATGTCAATATCCCTGAATAATACACCATGTTAAATATATACACGTGTGTAATCTAGAGGTTGGAATCACACAGCAACTCGGGACACAACACCATCACAATACACTGCCTTCGATAACAATAGTATCATGATAAAGTTCTTTCTTCTCCTAGATATATCAGATGAGGTATACGTGATATTGCCGATGTTAAATGATGGGATATTTTTTTTTTATATCTTCCACAGTGGGAAAACAGAATCACAAAAGTTCTTGCTACATAAACTGAACATGTCTTCTAACCTGGATTACATAACACTGGATGGTCACTTAGTTTCATCAGATGTTTCGATTAAAGATGTTGGTGTGATTCTTGACACCAGTCTTTCATTTGTAGCTCATGTAGACCTTACTACAATAGTAGATTAAGTCTTGCAAAATGCTTGCAAATATTGCTAAGGTAGGAAACACAGGGTCATGACATAACACAGAAAAACCAAAAGATATGACCTATAATGCAATGAATGTTCTCACACTGCATGATCTTAGTGAATTTCTAGTTGTTTATGACCCACACCTACATAGACCAAAAGGAGCAGGCTACTTATGGATCCTTCGAATACTGAAGACTCTCGGAGGAGGCAGAGCTCTCTTTTACAAAGCCCCACAGCAATGGAATGGTGTTCCAGTCAATGTTTTAGACAAAGTCTTAGTGTTTAAGTTTAAACTTGCTTGTTTAGTTAAGTCATTTGGTTAATAACCTTTCAATAGAGTTCCAGGACTAGACAGTTTTGGTTAACTGGGATGTGTGGATGCTTTAATTCCCAACCTCCCACATGCTTACTCAGATTTGTTGACGATAAAGTAGCTGAATGCTCAATTCTACAGGGTGCCCTGATATCAGTCTTTCTTCCAGCTCTCTTATTTAGTTATGCTGTCATAATTAGTCTTGTCAAAGTCCCTGCTTGCACTCAGCACTGATTCACTCTGTTCTTATCCATTTATCCATTACATTACTATGAGCATACCTAACAATCCCCCCCCCCTTCTTTGTGTGTTTTTCTTGAGGTGCACATGCTACTTCTGTTATACCAGTTAACATTGTGATCTGTCCTGATGTGCTACTGCTGGTTAGAGTTCTCATCTTTGAAGCCCCTAGCTCCCTGCTGATGTTCCATATGGTCTTAAATGCCAATGTAAATAACGTTACACTGCTGGTGAGATAAACTCTTACTAAAACAATTTAGGACTACAATTACCATTATAGTTATAAGAAAACCAGCTAGACTTCTTGCTAAACTATTGCCTGGTTCCTCTTAAGCTTTCTTCCTTGTGTTGTCTGGAATAGTTTTTTCTTGCCACTGTCAGCACAGGCTTGTTCATTGGAAATGTATACGATTCATAGAGAAACGTTTAAAATCATAATTTTACATTTTTAACCAAATTTGTTTTACTAGGCAAAGCTGCTTTGTGACTATGTTAATTGTAAAAAGTGCTACACAAATACAAACTTGTGCATGCAGTGAGTGATACAGCTAAAACTTTGAACAGGGTGGGTGTTGCCTGCTCAACACGTCACCATCAGCGGCAGAAACAGCCTACTGGTAAACTGCCTCTGTTATCAATGAACCAAATTGGCAAAAGCATATTCAGCAAAGGCGACTGCAAACTGGGATACCCCGATTTCAGTGGTCTAAGTCTTTTTTTTTTTTTTTTTGGAATTCAAATGATGATCAGATTAAACATTAAAATGCCTTAGCCATTCAACATTAGGATTTAACATTAATATCATGTATACCTTATCTGATATAAGTCATACAATCCATCTTGAAGGAAAATCACAATGATTCATGAAAAAGCCATTTTTTTCTGTCACAAATCATGGCACTACAAGAGAGTAGCACTGGGCAAATTGATTATCATTATAACCATCAGACCAGTCAATATATAACTAAAATTAATTAAATTACATATTTAGGAGTAATTAAAATGATACACGATAGAGTGCAAGACAATCATTTACGATACATTTTCGGGTAACCAGGGTCGAAAATTAACCTATTCTATCAGCCAATGGCTGGTAAACGGAAAAAAGTGTACCAGTCAAAATGTTTTTACAACTGGCCATAAAATTACATAAAACACAATTTAATCAAAAATTTTAAATTGATAACCAATGAAAAAAATTCCCAATGTTTGACTATTATAGGGATCTACAATAATAAGAACATTTCAGATACATTTTTCTGTTTTGTTTGCTCTACACTGGCGATATGCCACCACAGAGTGTTCGTTTGCTTATTTTTCACCTTCCCCCGCCATGTGACAGTTTCAGCTTCTTAGAGAATTTTTTGCTCTAAACTGTGTGATGTTTTTGGTTGTTTACCAGTGGACAGATTCAAGTAGAGGTTAACACAGTGCAGTGGAAAGCTGTGTGCAACTCAAGGTTGGGTTCTCTTGGCTCTCTCAGCACTTATTTTTGCCGCTGTAAACTTTTAGTTGTGTGCTAACATTGGTGTTTGTGTAACTGATTAAAACAAAATCAAAATACATTTTGAAAGAAATTGAATGTTACATCCATGTGCTACCTGCCATTTTTCACCTCTATGTTTTTCTTTTTCAACACAAGTTTATCCTTCTTACCCACAAGCGCCACCATGAGGCATCATGAAGTAAAGACTCCGGTAAGTCAAACTGATGAGAAAACCCAATTACAATGCCTGCATATTTTAATAAAAATCTCCGTATCTGGCACCGGTGTACTGATACATGTGTCAGAAGAGGAAATGGTTCAGTATTCCTGTATTCCCAATTTTTTTCCCCCCACCCATAATGTAAACTTAATATACATAAATAAAAAAATGTAATGCTATGTCAAACCTGCTGTCAGTGCCTCCAAGTATGGAATTCACATGTTCTCCAATAACTTCCTGCTTGAGGTAATATAGCATACGCACTCGCAACAATACCCTGGGAACAAGCATCATTATTACCAAGTGATGTTGCAAGATTAAAATTATCTTGAAAAGGACTGACATTAAACAAAACATAGATACAAACTTGTTACACTGGTGTTTAAGGTGCTTGCGATAGCTGTCGTCCAGCAAAAGTGTGTCTGGGTTATATTTGCGGATCCACTCTGCCTTTTGAACATCAAAAGAACTCTGAGCCTTGACTCTCTTCCCCTTCCTTCCACGAGGCACAGGAATGGACAGACCTGGGAGAGGTAAAAAATTATATTAAAATATGGTCACAAGCAGTGATCTGTGGGGTCCAAGCATTTCTGTCAAATTACTCCCAGGGGACAGTTCTTAGAACGAATCATAGAACATTATCAGATTTTAATAAGCTCAACCTTTGCAGACAACCTCAAAGCATACCAAAATCGTTTCAAGTCCATATAACCCTTCATGAAATACAGCTGTTTAAGCAAGCCAGCTCTGCCTCCTTGGGGCTACTAGGTGTGTGGCAGCAATAGTCTCAACTTTTTTTTTCTTTTTAAATTCATTATACATTATATTTATATATATTAGGTTAATGTTTTCACCGGTGCTGGTTTGTATGTTTGTTAGTCTGTTTGTTTCTTTGCGTGCAATATAACACAAAAGTTAGGGTGAATAAGTGCAAATAATGTGTGAATAAATGTTCATCAGACGCTCACAATAGAAAGACATTTCACTATAACTATGGCAAGACTCAGAGTAGTCTGATATCAGTTTTGTGAAGATTGACACTGATACACTTTGCAAGATATGTAAGAAACTGAGCTGAACATATTTAACTGAAAATAGGCAAATAGCCTCATGTCAAGCTTAATTTTTCTGAAGCGCTCACTCTTGTCTAAAGTCATCAACAGTTCTAATATACATTTACAGTCAATTCAATATATTATTTCAACTACTGTATTGGTTACTCAAGCTAAACAGATGACATGGCTTCATGACAAAGTTGTACATTCAGTTAAACTACTGAATACGTCATTTCTAACTGGCAGAGCCGCCCACGTTTTCCGAGAACATGGTGAAACACGACCCAACCCACAACCAAATGTGGATGTGTGAAAGGGGCTTAAGTGACCACAAAGGACTGATTGTTTTAATGCTTTATAAATATGACATGATAGTCATTCATCATGAGAATTCACAGACAAGTGTACAAACCTTCAAACTAAGACAATGGCTATATAAATAAACTACACCCTTAAAAATTATCATATACAATCTTATGGAATCGGAAAGTTTAAAATAACTAGGGGTGTAATGAACCTGCCTAGAAGAGGATGCAAGTGGCATGGGTTTCATTCTGTGACAATTCCCTCCAAGACCTGCACCTTGCAGTGAATGATGTCTTTTGGGTGGAGTAAATGTACCCCATGAAGTGCTGCTGAGAGCACTAACAAATGGCTGCTGGAAAAACATCAGTACCACTTTCAATCTCAAAAAATTCAAATTGATTCAAAATTTGAAGTACATTTTTCCAAACTCATATCAATTTAAAATAAAAAATAAGGTATTTGAGGTGTGGCATGGTGGCGCAGTGGTTAGCAGTGGTGAGGTTCGCCTCACATGATGAAGGGCCGGGTTGGATTCCCGGGCCCGGGGTGTTTGTGAGTAGTTTGCATGTTCTCCACAGTAGGCTGACTGGCGCTTCCAAGCCACTTCTATGCATTGCAATGGCCTGGTGAATGAATGAATGAACTTGACAGTGGCTGGACCCTCTGCTGAGCTGGAGTAGTGCCAGGTGAAAGGCTGAGGGCATGTGTGGGCTTACTTATAGCTTCCCCAGTTTTTGGCCTACGTGTTGAAGTTTACCCTATTGAATGAGATGGCTGTTTCCCTGTACTTTTGGGTCAGGAAATGGGTCCTGTCTGTTGTTTGCACTTATATTCTAGGCAGCAATTCAGAGTGCCTGGGATGGATGCTGGTAAACATCCTCTAACTAAACAAACCTGTTTAACCAATTAAAATCTGGATAGGTTTAATCCTCCTCATGATTAATTTACTTTTAATTGACTGTTTGAGGGCTACGTAGTTTAATTGTGTAAATATTCAATATTTTTTATTATATTTATATTATATTAAGTATAACTCATACCGGAGTGATTGAGGAGTGTGTTTGGTTCCTGGCCATTCTCTGGAGGAGTGATGAGCTCCCATATGAAACTTTTGATGTTTTCATCTCCACGATAATGTAACAGACAGAAGACTAAGATGACCCTGCAGATGGTCTCCACATCTTTTTCCCCAAGGCGACGCTTACACCTAGCATGGGACAGGATATCATGCCAACGTCCCCAGCTGGACATAAACAGTAAAAAAAAAAAAAGAAAGAAAGAAAGAAAAAGATAAAAAGCTGAAGACAAGAGTAAAAACAGAAATGTGTATTTCTGAATTTATAACGGAATTTAAAATTTATTAGTATATTATAGAATAAAAAAGTCATCATATAGCCTTTAAAAGTACTTCAACAGATTCCAAATGAAACAGTCATTATTGGCTATGGTTATGTCTAGTGTTTGACTATGTACTCAGTGTCAAGTACAAGTACCTGTACATAACTAAGTAAATGCTATTGCCAAGTTACTGAGACTTACCACAAACATGGCCTCATCAGAATCTATGCCATTGCAAACAGCTATTACATACTATAATACTTTATACCTATCAAGCCATTAAAAACAAAAACAAAAAAACACGGCCAGGTACCCATAAATCAGAAGGTGTTTCTCCACTCTGAAGCAGTCAGTGCGGCCATAACCGCCACCAGAGTGACGTTCAGCTCGGCGCGAGGCTCGGGCCTGCCGAGAATTTTGGGGTGGATACTCCTCATCACTGTCCAACTCTGAAAGCTCACCACTTTCCCCACGAAGAGTCGAGTACTGTCGTGTCTGCTTTCGTATACGTGGAGTATCAATCACAAGGGTATTCTAAAAACAGAAGAGGCAAATAACCAGATGTTGGCTTGGTGTGTCCCAGGCTTAAGGCTTAAAATAGTCCCCCAAAACATTTAAAAATATGTTGAAAAAATTAAGTAAAATAAGCTAATTTTGGGGGGTATAAAAATATTTAGCAATAAGCAAATCCCTACCTTCCTATTTATGGTGTCCAGGTCAATGTCCGCCTTCTGGGCCCACTTCTGCCAAAATTCTGGGTCATCCAGTGCAATGTCATTCCTATTTTCAGAGGCCACAAAGCTGGCCTTAGAAAATGTGGATCCCTTGCCTTCACTCTCAATAGTGATCGTTGTGGCTCTCCTCTGAAGGATCTGGTCAATGTCTTCTTCACAGAAACGACTGCCTTCATCATTCTCATCCATAATAGCAGCATAAGCTCCTTTTCTTAGCAAATCTTCGATTTCTTTCTTGGTAAACTGGTGAACCTTTAAAATTATTTAATTACATTGGTTTATATTTTGACTTGACAGGTACAAAAAGCATATAAATTACTAAATAGAACAATGTAACTCTTACCCCATTGACATTATTGTCTTTATTGCTACTCATACTTTGAAGCACAGCCCTATCCAGCCCCAACTTCAAACTAGCTTTGTCTAACATTTCCCGTTCATAGGAGTTTCTGGTGATGAGACGATAGACCTTTACTGCTTTGGACTGGCCAATACGATGGCAACGTGCCTGAGCCTGAGAAAAGAACCATCAAAAAATGAAAAAAGTGGCAGAAATAGAAATAACATTTTAGAATTATGTATTTAAAAAAAAAAAAAAAAAAAAAAGTAGCATATACAAACATTCGGCAATCTCATGATAACTTCTTTGGTAATACTAGAAGGCCACACACTGGCAAGACTGTGGATCTCTGCCAAGGACAACAGTTCACTCTATGATGCGCAAATCTCCAAACACAATCATTTGATATTTCTGGCCATTTTTCAGCTGTTAAAATAATTTTCCTACATTGTTTATCCCAGAAGATTTCTGGCAACATACACAAGCATTTCCTGTTCTACTATAGACCTCAAATTTGAGACAGAGACAAACTGTTTACTGTGACCGACTCTAGAATGTGACAACGGAAACCCATGCAATGCTTCAGGAGCACAAACCCTTGAAAAATGTCCAAGACATTGAGAGTCAGGAACGTTGCATCACCCCAACCTCCCTTTGTCCTGCAGTGAGATTCTGCCCATCGTGAAGAGTGCATGCCACATAAAACCCCTCATTTAGCTCAAGGCTTCATTGCTGTAATAGGCCAACCATAACTGTTGCTGATCTCCCGAGTCTGACACAGAATTTGATGTTTGCTTTTAAGGTCCATAGAAAAAGAGTAAAACATGTAACAATGTCTCATGAAATTTGGCCTGGGTGCCATAAGTTGCACAGCACTTACATGTTTGTGGATATATATTTTCAGCAACTACTATACTTGTGTACCAATGGTACATTGTATTAGCTAATCCAAATGTGTCATGTTAAAAGCCTAAGTGATAATTAGAAAAACCCTTTTGCAATCATGCCAGCACAGCTAAAAACTGTTGTGCTTATTAAAAAAAGCAATACATCTGACCTTTATGCTAGCTGGGTATCTGGAGAATCAGCATTTTTGGGTTTGATTATAGACTCAAAATAGCCAGAAACAAAATGAACTTTTTTCTGAAATTTATCAGTCTTTATTCGTTATAAGAAATGAAGGGTATTCCGTGAGAAAAACTGCCAAGAAACTGAAGATCTCATACAGGGGTGAGTGCTACTCCCTTCACAGAACACTGCAAACTTGCTCTAACCAGTATAGCCTGGGACACCGGTGAACCATTGAGCAGGAGGATAAGTTAATCAGAGTCTGTACTTTGAGAAACAGACAACTGACAGGTGTCAGCTTCATTGAACAGTACCCACCACATAGCACACCTCTTCTTACTCTGTGGAAACTCAAATTCAACAGTTAAGAGGTAACTCCTGGATGCTGGCCATATCTGAGACTCATGAATAAAAGTGGGAAAAAATGCTTGGCAGAAGAAAACAGGACAAAGGAAGATTGGGGGAAAAGTGCTAGACATTCGAATCTAAATTTGAGGTTTGGATCACAAAGAACATCATTGCATGGTGGGGGGAAATGTGATGGTCTGGGGGTGCCTTGGTTGTGGCAGAAAAGAGTAGCAAATCTTTGTATAAGCAGCACCTAAATAGTTAAAAATGAATTGACCAAAGTTCCTCTTAGAATCTGGTTTAAAGAATGCAGATCACTTTTGCTTGAAAGACTATCGAGATTTCTGAGATGGGTTGCTTTCATCCTGATTTCAAGCCATCAAAGATTGATGGGGGCTTTAGCATTGGTACAGAATTAACATTATCTCTTACTCTTAGTTTCATCAAAGAGGGAACTGGATAGCTTTCAGAGGATCTCAGACAAATATGGTTTCGAGAAATATGATATCGTTGAGATATTCACAAAGTAGCATGTATTTTAATAATGAGATACAAACTACGTAAAAATCGAATTTAATTGACAATTATTGACGTCTATAAAAATAAAGACAACACAAAACTTGTTTCAAATTTATACTTAAGTATTCAATCCATTAAGAGAAACTCAACAAGCTTAGACTTTAGAGAGAGAGAGAAAAAATTTTCATGTCAGAGAAAGACTGGCTGTGCTCTGTACAGTCACCAGCTCGTACCTGCAGAAAAAAATTCTGTTGGAATAATTTGATACAATATTTCGTAAAACCCAAAGTTAAAATGTGTACAGATGCGTTAACAAGGAAGGGGTCTATGTTGGAGACCAGCTAGATCTAGGTAGATCATTTTCATATATCCTGGAGCTGCCTAATCAACCTTATTGGCAGGAAGTAATTCAAGCAATGCTAAAATATTTATGGTGGCGGTGGAATTAACTGCTTTTTCTCTTCAATCTATTTGGGCAATATAGCAGTGCATTCGTCGGTACAAGATTAATATTATTAGCATATATTATAATACATTATAATACTATAAGCAGCCAGAAAGAAAGCTGTAACAAGAAAATGGATACAGACTGATCAACTAGCAAAGGCTATTTTCATGTGTCTCTTAATTATTAAAAAAAAATAGTCCAGATTCTCTCTTTTACTAGGGTCTAACCTAATTTAATGAGTGTTTCTTGATGGATTGAATACTTCAGTATTATTTTGAAACAAGTTTCCTGTTGTCTCTATTTTTACACGTCAATAATTGTTAAGTCAGATTTTTTCACAGTTTTTATCTTATTACAAAAAATAGATGCTAGGTTGTATTTCTCAAACCCATATTTGTCTGAGATCTTCTGAAGGCTATTCAATTTCCCCTTTGATGAGGCTGGTAGTAACAGATGATGCCAATCCTACACCTATGCTTAAACTCGCATCAATAAAAAACTAATATGTGCTACACTAACACTGCTACCAGTCCTGTAGGCCACCAGGGTACTGATGGAAACTGGGCTACTGTTGGGCCAAGGAGAAGGAAAGACAGAATGAGAATCAAACTGCTAGTAGTATGGATAAAAAAAGACTGACCCTCGTAAACAAACAAAATAAAAGTATACTTTGCAAACTCTCACCTGAAGGTCATTCTGTGGGTTCCAGTCAGAGTCGAATATAACACAAGTGTCGGCAGCAGTCAGATTAATACCCAGTCCTCCAGCGCGGGTACACAGCAGAAAGACAAACCGGTCAGAGTCTGACTTACTGAAGCGATCGATGGCTGCCTGGCGAAGGTTTCCCCTTACTCGACCATCAATGCGTTCATACAGATATCTGGTAAAATTATGCGAATAGCTGTGATTGCACATCCTGTTAGTTATTCACCAAAACAAACCTTACTCACTACAGTACTGTGTTATTTCAACATGGGTTTGTGAGAAGGAATGATAGCTACGATGAAAAGAAACCTACCCCGCCTGTTAAAATAATGGTGGTTCTTTTTAAATGTATGGTTATATAAGTAAAACTGCTTTTTGTGCCAGTTTAAAATGATTGGTTGGCGAATAATAATTATAATTTTTACCTCTTGTGGAGGAGATAATCTTCAAGGATATCAAGACAGCGCACCATCTGGGAAAAGATTAGCACTTTGTGTCCACCAGCTTTAAGACGAGGCAGCAGCTTATCGAGAAGGACCAGCTTCCCTGCTGAGCGCACCAAGGCTTGAAGGTGGAAGTCCGGAGCAGAAGCATCATACACTTCTTTAAGTTCAGCCACGATTTTTTCTTCAGCACCTGAACAAATCCATACAAAGTATTAAAAGGTGACGCATATCCAACAACAAAAAAAAAACCTAATGTCACGAAGAATGCCAATTTATAAATTATGCACAATGCAGCTTGATCCGGAAAGAACAAACGTGTAGTTAAAAACTTATCAAGAGGGCTTCTAAATAATTTTTTTTTTTTAAAGTGCTTAAAGAGCTGGTTAGGGACCATTGGTTGCACATTACTTTTCATGATGCATTATGGGATATACTGAGTTCACTATATAGTGCATAATAATTTTCACTAGAACATTTGGACACCACTGCATGACGGCTAACTCACTAAGCACAAGCTGGACATTGGCAAAGGAAGGCTATCCATGTGTCCAGATGTGCCACTGGCCTCTCTGGGCTTTAAGGCATATGGATATACCATCAGAGAAAACGTGTAGTGTAGTTAGACAAACCAGTATGCCAAATTTGGAATGGACGCTGCGCACACTATCTAGACTGTTATCAGCTACAAGTAGTCCAAACAACAGGGTCTCACATGGTATGGGGTCGTACCAGTACCACTGGCAAAGGTTAAACCTGCACCTCTTTGGTGCCTCTATATATGAAGCATAGTACATTGAGATTTTGGAGCAGCATCTTTCCAGGGAGGCCCATGCATATTTTAACACAATGCAAAACCAAATTCTGCACACATTACAAAGACACAGCTGCTGGGTGTGAGTGCTGGCCTGGCCTGCCTACAGTTCCGAACTGAATTTTGAAGGGGAAAATGCGACAAGGACCTCCTACTGTTTTATACTTTTTCTACCTGTTTTCAGGATGAATGGAATATGGACAACATGGAGTCGTTATTTTCAGGTTTACTTTCAATTTCAGCATACCATTCCGACTTATGATTTAAGGAAGTATATTTTTTTTTCATCCAGCAAATCCATGTTCATTATAAATTGTAAAAATTACTACAAAATGTCTCATTTTGTATGTGTCCCAGTTTTTTACTACAAAAATCTCATGTGTCCTTCGTTGAAGTACATCATCTGTAATAGTGCTTTAAAATGGGCAAAGTATGGGATGTACTGATTTTTCACACTACTGTAGCTAATAGGTAAAATTTGGTCATAAGGAAAATTATGGAAAAATTGCTTTAAAAACAATCTTCAGGAAACTAGCCAGATACAGGTGAATGAAAAGACCAGGAAGAAACAGGATTTAGTATAAAGACCTGTGATTAAATAAGGGTGGTTGCAGCATTTGCGGAGCTCCATCATGGTGTTAAGAAGATTGGGGACATTGCTGTTCTGGTGTGCTCCCATGCTTAAGAAGCTGAAGTTACGCTCTAGAATAGCGCGGTAGTACTTCTTCTGCACATCAGTCAATTCCACCTAAAGGAAAAACAACACTTAGATATACAGAATGCTAAATCTGTCCATTCGGTTTAAAACACAACATACACAATTTCAGTGATTGTCATGGCTATCATAGCTAGATGACTGGGTCAGAGCATCTCCAAAACCACAGGTCTTGTGGGGTGCTCCCGGTATGCCTTGGTTAGTACCTATCAAAAGTGGTACAAGGATGATTAACCATAAACAGATTCATGGGCACCTTCGGCTCACTGACATGTTTGGGGAGTGAAGGCTAGCCAGGATGCTCTGATCCCACAGAAGAGCACAACTATCTATATATACACTATCTACCTAACCACTGTTGCACACCAAGTACACCCCTTTATAGTAATGGTGTTCCCAAATGGAAGAAGCCTCTTTAAGCAGGGATCGCATCCCGCCATAATGCAAAAACCGTTCAGGAATGGTTTCACCATAATTTGCCCATCTGTGGAATGGGCTGAACCAACAAATCCAAACCACGGAGGCCCACCATTGAATTTACAGGAATTAAAGGATATTCAGAAAAATTTACACATTAACGGTAAAGACATTTTCTAAAGAAAGACAGCCTTTTATGCATTAAGTCGAAAACAATGACTAAAGATAGCATATGAATTTCATTATTTGTGAAATATTTTATATCTATTTCCATTACCAAGCACATAAGTAATCCTTTCGACAGGAAATGTTATCTACTAAAGTGCAAAACGTCCTCACCGTTACCAATGGTAAAAATGACCAAAATGAAGAGTGAAGAGAGTTTTAGCCAGTTATATACAGAAAGCAATATTATCAATCTATGTGCTTTCCATGTAAGGTCACGGTTTCCAACTTGATGCATAAAAGGCTCTTTCTTTAGAAAATGTCCTTACCGTTACTGTTTACATTTTTCTGACAATGGCCCGTATGCTGCGATCTGCTTGGTGCCAGATACCACAGCACACCCTCAAAAAAGCCTTGTGGTGTCTATACCTTGATGGGTTACAGCTATTTTGGTCAACACAAGCAAGACCTACACAATAATTGGCAGGCAGCTTTAATGTTATGGAAGATTGGTTTGTATATACACATTGTTAGGGCTGACAACGTGTATCTCAACATTTCTTTGCTGTTAAAGCTCACTGAAACACATTGCTTAGAAATGCAGTTAACCAGCACTTTGTAGCAATAGTAAAAGTAAGAATCATCTAAAAAGTACATGATCTGAGCAATTATATTACACTTTAACAAGGTTATACTTACTTATTTTGTCAGATATAGAACATTTGATGAGAATATTTTGCTTACTAGCATTTAGCTTCATGAAACTGAAACAGAATCAGGGCTGCAGATATAGCAGCCTCACTTTATTTATAATAAAAGACCCCAGAATGGCATATCAAGAAGTAAAAAATACTTGTTCAGCATATAATACTTTCTGCCATAATACCCCTCCACACTGACTACAGAGCATGACCGCAAGTACAAACACTAAAATTACATTATGATCATCCCTTCTAGAGAAATTAGGTTTATCCGGTCTGTCCGGGACAAAAAGAATCAGCATCTCTCCTAAAAATCCTTCTGGGCTCTTATCGATTTCCATCTTTCAAATAAATCTCCAATATGAATCGAAGTTTTCTGCTCATGTAGGTTTAAAAAAAAAAAAAAAAAAAAAAAAAAAAAACCAAGGGCTTTTTAAATTCTTCTTTTAATTGTTTTAAGTTTGGTGGAATTTGAAATCTTTTTCCAGGTCTCCAGTGTTCAGGTAACAAAAAATTTTAACATTCTTGTGGATTCAAATATGAAAATCAGGCCAAAACCCACTGATGAATCTACAGAGCTTAATACCTCAATAATGGTCTCCTGCTTTGGTGCCAGGTTCTTTTCCACGTCCTCCTTCAATCTGCGTAGCATCATAGGTTTTAGAATAGCCTGCAATTTCTGCACCTAAATGTAATAAACGCACATAATGACACTATTTAGGTATTTTTAAAGCATGTCTAATATTTACGTAATGTAATGTATATGCCCATTATTGTGTACCTGCTCCTCCGTTTTGAGATTGCCGAATTCTCGCAGGAACTCAGTCTCCGAAGGGAACTGCGCAGGTTCTAAGAAGTGCAACAGACTGAACAATTCTTCCACAGTATTCTGCAAAGGTGTGCCTGTCAGAAGCACTTTATGTTCCTGTAATTGGAAAGTAAGATGATTGATCGTGAGAGCGCATTATCTTCCAGCAATGCCCCATTAGTAAATGAAAGCATGGTGAGCACTAAAACTATTTACTGTGGCATTCTTCTTGAATTTCTAAAATGAATAATTTTTTAAAAAGTTTTACAAAGTTTGATCAGAAGTTGGGCATTACAGCTAAACCTTCTACTGACAATAGATCTGCAAAGAAAATGAAAATTCAACATGGCAGACGACTGAAAGTAATTTGGAATTACTGCAAGAGACAGCTTGTCTATAAATGATTTCCAAATGAATGCACAAGTCCAAGCCATTATAATGTGACTAAACAATATCAAGAAAATGTATTTATTTATTCATTCAAGTATTTTTTATGAAAACCAGTTAGCCTAACAAATCAACTTCACATGTGTGCAATGCTATATTACGTACCACTGGTGAACGTTCGCATTGTGAGGCTTTGTATAGCTTGATTTTTTTTTTTTTTTGGGGTGAGCATAGTACTACATTTTTGTCAACAACAACGACACCACAACATCGCTGTTTTGTCTGTTCCGCCTTCTTTCACTCTGTTGTGGCTCAATGGCTGCATTAAAAACCAGTTAAAAAAAAGACCTATTGCGGTCTTGCGATCGCTGCTGTCCTCAGGCATGCAGTCTGTCTGCGCCAGCCTGAGAAGGGTTTTGGTGACTGACTGCCTCTCGGACTTTGCAGTGTCTGTACTGACAGCAAGGTTTTATCTCCAGCTGAACCTTTTCTCTTTCACTACAACCTTATTGACTGGATAGTTTAATGGTCGGCTATGCACTTGGTAACAACTATACACAATGACCACAGTGCACAACTCTTAAAAGTTTTCAGTGGGCCCTTTCCATATTCGAGTGTTCTGGATGAGTTTAGTCCAAGTGTTGGCAAATTTTTGGGTCTTTCGGTCACCCAAAGACACTCACTCCACCTATACTGCTGTTTGAGCAGCTGCCTAACACACAATGACGACCCATGTTCAAGAAAATTACCAAATAGAAAAGGTTTTTCACGCTTTGTTGTAACTATTTTTCACTGAAATCAATATGGCGACTTCAGGGGTCTGACATAACACGGATCACGGCGCCCTTATATTGTTTTAGTACAAAAATCTGTAAATGTAATAATTTTATACTGGTGAGGTCTATAAACTTCTAAACTAGAAATAAGCGTGTTTTATCACACAAATTAAAGCCATGGTGGTTTGAGAAAACCTTTAAGAGCTCTTCAAAATACAGAAGAAAATATTAAGGTTTTAATGTTTTTGAGACTAGCTGAGCTGTTATTTCAAGCCCAGGTGGCTATATAAAAACACACACACACACACTATATATATATATATATATATTTTAAGTAATGACTAACAGTTTGTAGGAACCATGTTTCGAGGAAAAAAAAAATTTGTGCATAATGCGCAACAATACAGTGAGAACTATAGCTAACCATAGTTTATATGTCAATCTCTTACCAAATTTAGCATCTTGAGACTGTCAAGGAGTTTGCAATTTCTGTTCTTCAGGCGATGTGCTTCATCAATGATCACACAACGCCAGTAGATTTCCCTTAATTCTGGGCAGTCAGACAGAATCATCTCAAAGGTTGTGATCAGAGCATCAAATTTATAAGCTCCTGGAATGAGGTGCCCCTTAAGAGTGGAAAAAAACACAAGCAATTTACATTCAATCAGGAATAAAATAGTAATAATAAATAAATTAGGGGGGGGGGGGGGGGGGGGGGGGCGGTGGACACTTTCCTTTCCCTTTCCAGCAAATGACAAACATCCTTTCTTTTT
>JBCNYH010000022.1:2535656-2552859 GCA_039654325.1 Tandanus tandanus | reverse complement strand
CTGGACCTCACTGCTTAGGCTGCTGCCCCCGCGACCCGACCCCGGAAGAAGCGGAAGAAAATGAATGAATGAATGATATATATATATATATATATATATATATTGTTATCAAGATATGAAACTAACTATATGAAGATATGACAGACCCTGGCTTTTGGACTTGTTGGTAACCATCTTGTCTATGGTCTAGACCTAAAAGAGGGGGAAGCTTACCTATATGCCCTTTTTTTTTTTTTTTTTTTTTTTTTTTTTTTTAAAGGAAAGGACAGCTTTTTTCAAGCTTTACAAACATGGGAACAAAAAGTCTATAAAAATTACTGACACACCTGTCTCAGTTCTATATGAAATCCCAGACAAAATGGGATGACTGCAATTATCTCAGACATCAGAGACTATAATTACATTACCCCACCTCCCCAAGCCAAATAGCACTATAGAGAAGTAATGAACACATTTAAACCTCCTCACATTTGATTTGTGTGCAAGAGTATGATCTGACTATGATCTGATATGATCATGAGTATGATCTGATATGAATGCAGTATTGATTTAGTCAGTACCTGTTATACCAGTTGAAAAGTAGCCAGTTGACTCCCTCTAGCTGATACTCTCGAAGGGTGTTTCCACTAAGGTATTCGCGTGATTGTTCTAGCTTCTTCCACGCATGTGCAGCTGGGCGAGCCTGAAAGGAAAATATATTTAGAATATTTATATTTTAAATTCCTTAATGTCCTCGTAAGCATAGCTATTGAAAGGGATCCATGCATCTTCTAGTGAAATAATTATTACAAAGAATATCATCATATAGGCATTATGGTTGGTTCAGTTACTAGTAATTTACCGTTGCTAATAATTTTAATATTTTTAAAAAAGTATGGTATTACTAAAGGCTGCTCTCTTATTGGCTACTGTTAAAGTTAATGTACAAGTGTTTAACAGTGCGAGGAGAAAGCCACCACTCTCCAAATACCTCATTGCTGCCCATCTTCATATTGCTAAAGATCACGTCGAAAAACCAAGAAGAATATTATGAAAAAATGTTTTGTGAATAGATAAAGTGGAACATTTTGGTTTAAATGAGAAGTGTAGAGTTTAGAGAAAGGATTATCCCATCTGTGAAACATGGATGTAGGAGTATAATGGTTTGGGCTTATTTTGCTGCATCTGGGCCAGGACTACTTGCCACTACATCAGTACCTTCCCTTCCTCCATCTTCATGGCTGAAATGCATGAGACCTTGAGCAAGGCACCTAACCCCCAACTGCTCAACGGGGGCTACAATGTGGCTGCCCACTGCTTACATGTGTGTGCACACTTAGGGTTAAATGCAGAGCCAAATTTCCCTTGTAGGCTTACTATAGTATATTAAAATAAATTTAAGAACATTAAGTCAATGTACAGGACTGATAAGTTCCCACAAGCATTTAGTTACTTTTTTACTGCTCAAGGGGGTTTGAACACGAAGGTCCTCAATTAAAAAATGATTAAAAACCTAAATTTAGCTATTTTTGACATATAAATGAATTAATTGCTGACTCTTGTATACTGAACAGATAATAATTACTACGCCTGTTAAAACTAAGAGGGCTTTGCAACCCCAAAGGACCGTTTCCTTTCTAATTCTGATTCCTTGCAGGGTTTCTTCCTCGAGCTATAAGAGAGTTTTGACTGACTATTACCTGTTGCTTCCTCAAAACGTATCTAAATAAAAATCAACATCCTGATTTCTTCATTCCAGTTTCTTCGAGCCATTGCCTATATACAAGAGCACTATACATATGGAGTTAAACTGAATTTAACTGCACTTATTGGAGTGTACTTGAGCAAATTTGAGACCAGCGTCTATCTGGAACTTACAGGTCTCTTGACTCTGGGTTGGCGACTCTGGATCCTTTTAAACTCCTCCACTTTCCCTTCATCGACATCCTCCTTTAGCTCCCAGGTGGCATCCTCATAGGGCAGAGAGCACCACTTCACAAGGTAGTACACCACCGGCTGATACAGAACAGCAGGACAGAAACTTAGTGTCATATGCTGGATATAACCAGAGAGATACAAAAATGTTTTTGTTGGTACATAAAAAATTATAATAATTCTTACCTCTCCATTTTCTTTGTCCACACCATGGGATTCATCCAGGATGCGGTCCGCTTCAACATAATCTGAATTGAAAGGCTCTTCATCCTTAAAAAATTATAAAAATATGAAGAATTTAAAGCCTTCAGCAGAGAAAACAAAACGCTTTCAAAGAGATTTATTGGCATGACGATATATTTGAAATGTCAAACCTTACATTTTTTATTACAATAAAAATAACACAGTTCAAATATTTTGTAAAGAATGAGTCAGAAATTTAAGCATGCCTGAATTGTTTGTTGCTGCCAGCGGCTGTTGCCAACCTTGGCTCATTGTTAAACACCAAGTTTTGACTCATGTATATTAAGCACTGACATTGGGGTTATCATTTTACCATCTCAGTGACTCTGCTTTTGATTGATTGATTTCGGAGCCACAGCTATTATAACTTTCACTTGGCTCTTCTAAGGACGCATTGACAAAATACAAAAGGGATATTTAAGGGTTTCTTCATTGCAGGCTACAAACCTGGAGTTTCTTTTCTAAACCAGCTGTACGTGCTGTAGGGCAATAATATAACAGCCTCTATTATAAATCCTTACATGCAGATAATGCGAGGGCAGATCCCAATCTCACCACTAAAAACAAGCCTGGAGTAAGCACCACAAAGCCAGGCCAAAGCAAGCTGAGAGGGAGCTAGGGAGAGTGCATGCCCTACACATTGGCACACCAGAACTCTGGAGGCCTTGGCAGGCAAAAGCGGCTCGGTCAGTCATCATATCCAATAAAAATATCCATCTTGAAATCCCCTCGTGTCCTTTTGACAGAGCCTGATGAGTCACTGCTGAGATTTAATGACAAGCATCTAACCCATCACCTTACAAATTGATTATCCTATTCACTGATCCTAGTAACTTGATTTTCATGTCACTAATGACACGAAACAACAAAAACAAGGCCAACTCCTTTAAAGTGAATTTAATCTTCCACCAAAATCTGTTAACCTCACGAACTGTAAACAATCGCTCATGTTCGCCAACTGCCATTCACAAGCATCTAATTATCGCTAAAAGTCTCTAAACGTCACAAAACGACAGGAGCGTACCCTGATTTTCATCAACATTTATCAGAAAAGTGGGCGAGTCCAAACTACGCTACGTTTGTCAGCATTTGCCGTTCCGTGGGAAACTGGACTTCACTGTCCACATCTGGAAAGTGGACATCACTACCAGGTTTTCACAACAAATGGAGTTTCAGCCGGCAGGTTTAGCCGACAGACCCACCTCTTGGAAAAAGGTCCTCATTTGAAATTGTTTAGCCTTAAATCTCTTCAGCTTCTGGTGGATCCTCTTGTCCCTTTCAAGTTGTTCCAGGCTGGCCCATTCACAGTGCAGGTAGGAGCTGGAAGTATGATGCCAGAGATAAATCAAATCTTGTAGAAATAAAGAGTAACAAAGTATTTTGATTAGGTAAGCACATATTACTTACTAGTTTTTGTATTTGACAAAGTATTCCTCCACATTGGTATACTGGCCTGGAGATACCTATAGCAGATAGAGTGGGTGGGTTACATTACACAAGAAAAGTTATTTTAATTATGATGACAATAAGAGAGTCATGGGTGCTAACTCGCCTCTTTTTTGGTAAGCCGCATAGACAAAACTTTATCCACAATTGCTGCATCTTCTTCACTTGGGTTTTCCTGAGTTACACACAAAAAAGTCATTACATGTAGATTTTAAGTTCAGTGAAGTTATTTGGTGCAATTCCACAATTAGGGCAATGCTTTTCTGCCACTACTGGGAATCGAGTTGGTAAACTTTTGGTCAGATACCTGCTTCTCTACCCTTTAGGCCATGGGGATCACTAGATTTTCACTGGCTTCTATTTTGAGATGAAAAACTTTGTCTACTTATATCAACAGTGCATGTTTCCACCAGAATGTGCCTCTACAGTACGCTTCAAAAATATATACCTAGTCTATTTTTGTCTGCTACCTTTTCTCTCTGGTGAAGAGAATGCAAGCAAGTAGAGTTCACTGAACCTGAACTAGGGGTGTTGAAAATAATCATTGTGTTGGTGCATCGCGAAGTGGACATGGACCATTCGGCAACGATGCGGCGATACAACACAACCGATTGTGGCCGGCTGCTTAATTAAGTCCTCGAGTTCAAAATCCTTTCCTGTTAACACCAGGCTCTGTGATTGGCTGGAACATGATGATGACCCTGTTCAGATCACTAATGAGGAGCATCAGAGAGGCTTCGCAAAGAGGCGAGCGAGCACTTGGCTCCCTTTCCCTTTTAGTGTCTGATGCTGATGACATCTATCCTGGGAATTCTATTATTACTAGTAGTAGTAGTAGTAGTAGTAGTAAGAATGATTTGGAGTCCGAGCTGGTCCTTTTTCGTACGGTATGGATGTTAATGTCTGGTGACGTTAGAGGTTACCACTACAAATATCACATATATACACTCCCCTTTACTGATATGATAAATAATACATAGCTTAGCGTTAATCCTTGCTTACATCTGTCTGACCACTATAGAATCAAACTTGTGAACAGGTACACACACGAAAACCTTCCTACTTTGAGCAGTTTCATGTTGGGAAGTTAGTGAGCGTACATATTTTCCCCGATGAAGCACGATGTGTGCGTGAATTGTATATATCCGGTGCATATCGCCTACCAGCCAACACTCGCTTACACAGAAGTCTTGTAGATGAAGACAATGGTGACATCTAGTGGCAGTTGGTGGAATTGGGTGGCCTGTCTGACGTCGCACAGCTTTTTTATTATTATAATACTAGCAGCAGTACCGGGTAAAAAAGTAAGAATAAGTTATTGGAAAGCTTACAGCAATCCACTTAAATATACATCAGTGAACACTTTAAGTCAAGCAGTGGGTGCACTCTGTGCTGTATTGTCTAACAGCTGATATGCCAGATTTACAACTGCGTCCTTACCACGCCAAGCAGGTTTAATATCATGGAAAGCGTCCTCTGTACCGTCACTGAGACAGACACGGAGGGTAGCAAGCAATAAACAATAATTATTAAGTATAGCGAATATATAATATTGTTAAATGGTGCATATTTAAGTGGATTTTTTTTACCCATTAAAGCAGGCACTGCTGCTAGTCGTCTTCTACTTGCTGATCTTCTACTACTGAAGTAATCAAGCGTCACTAGAAGCACATTCAAGAAATTTACACATCTCCTGTGTTTAACATTTGATTTAATTGGGCTCCCGAAGTGGTGCAGACATGGTGCGTGACTATCAACCTGGAGATCGCAAGTTCGAATCCACATTGGTGCTGCGGCCATCCGCGACCGGGAGACTATGGGAGCCTAATTGGCTGAGCTCTCACAGGAGGAAGGGATGGATGGCACACGCTGCCCTGTCACTCACAGCGATCACCAGCCAATCCATGGGCGTCTGTGAGCTCATTCGTACGAGTACTCTGAATGGTTGCTCGCCGCTCATCGCTTCCAGTGAACACAGGTTAACTGACAGTGCAAACAGTGCTAATGCAAGAAAAGCATGAAATGTTACCACAAAGAACTGCACGCTGGGAGTGCCGCCCCCTTCTAGCTCCTGGAACGGGGTCCCCATAGACTGAGACGGTCCTGTAGACAGAGTGGCTGCTGGGGTGATCACATCCACATCCTCGCCTGGCTCATCTTCATCATCGGTGATTTTAATATCCAAATCCTCGGTGTACTTTTTCCTTTTCACTTGACGATTAGAACGTCTCATCTGCTGGGAGGCCAGAATTATGTCAGCTTAATACATATAAACATGGCGACAGGAAACAGGCTAGTGCCTTGCTCCACTGGCACAGTGTTTCAGAGTATGCTGCATCACTTATTTAGTTGCGCTGCAAATCACATTATGTACAGGAATATTTTCCATCGTTTAGGTGGTTTATCTGAGATGCAGGTACACACCTGCTGCTGTTCTGAATGACTAGCTATGCTAGTCACTGTTGACCTGACCAGAGTTTACACCGCCTCTCACTGCTCTAGCATCCCCTATAACCTCGCTGTACAGGTGCTATAGATAATAGATAAGCCCACATTAGCATGGACCCAGCTAACTGCAGATTATATCTGTGCGGTGGGTTATTTATTTTTTTTTCATACTTTATTTACCCTACAACTACCCTGTAATTAGGCTCTGCATGCAACCTTTCTGAAGTAGTGAATATACACGGGCACACACATGCACACGCACAGCAGTGAGAAACTGGGGAATGTAAGGTCGCCTTTTTTACCTTTGCCTAAGAAATTTATATCATTAAGACATTGATGCATGTGTGAATTAAGGAATGTTTGTATTATTAGTTAATGGTAAACTGCCAACACTAATAATTTTACCACCGTTACACCAACTTAAAAAATGTGTGGATATCCATACAAGTTTTTATAACACTTCTTGTGTTGACGACTCACTCCTCCCTGTCCTTTAATGGGCGTGTTCACATTACATAGAAGTATGACATGAACACCTTTGCATCCACGTTCACATGTTCAAAAGCATCTAGGTGCTAAGTTCAAACCACGCCTTACCTGAGACAGATTTTCTTCCTGTGTGAGTGGTGTGGCAGGAGAGGTCAGTTCTCCATCAGAGTGGTCTGAAGACGCATTTCTTTTTCTTTTTTTGCCACCCACTAGAGTGATGGTGCTAAAGAAACGCAAAGTGAGAGAGGAAAAAGAAATCTCAAGTCATTTACATACAGTGCGTAGAAAATAAAAATAAAAATTACACCCCTTCAAAATATTCACATTTAGTTGCTTATATAAAGGATAATGGCAAAATAATACAAGTTAAAAAAAAAATCTTCAAGTCATTCCCCATAAATCTTTCCTTCAACCTTGACAAGTGCCCCAGTTCCCGCTGCAAAGAAATACCAACACAACAGGGTGCTACCACCCCCATGCTTTACTGTAGGTACAGAACTTTTAGGATGGTAACTCATATTGGCTTTCTGCCAGACATAGCACTTGGCAGTGAGGCCAAATAGATTGACACCTTTTAACCAGTTTGGCCTCAGAATGTGCAAGGTACATTTTGGCAAAGCTCAATCAAGAATTGATGTAGCCTTTCTTGAAGAATGGCTTTGTTCTTGCAACCTTCCCATATAGTTCCTATTTTTGAAACCTATTGTGATATGGTCACATGATCACAATGTCCACTTTTTGCCTGTAATGGCTTCAAAGTTGCCTTAGGCCTCTTGGTAGCCTCTCAACCCAGCTTCCTCCTCGCTCTTATGTTCAATTTGGAGGGACAGCCTGATCTGAGAAGGGTCCGAGTAGTACCAAACACACTGGATTATGGATTTTAGAGAGCTCCGAGAAATTGATGAAGCCTTTGAATTTTCTGACCATGCCTTGCCCACCATAGTTTATTGTTTGCTTTCATTTACACTTCAAAACACTGCAGTGCTAGGAATAACTATTTTGATGCTGCACTAATCAGAATAGTTACAACCGATCACAATTAGAAGCCAATTAGCATGGTGTACAAGGGAGAAGGTGATCAGTTACACCTGATTGAGTTTACAAGTATTTTTACAAGAGTGATCCTTTAACCAAAATAAACAGGGGAAATAAAAAAATTGGGCAAAGACAGCTTTGGGGAAGAGGATACCAATTTCTTACCAACACCACAAGCTGTTTCACAGATTGCTCAATAAAGTAAACGCCATTCCAACATGTGTCCAACATAGACAAACACAAGACTGGACAAAACCCTCACATGTTGTGCCTTTGGTGGCCGCCAT
The DNA here is from genome assembly GCA_039654325.1 of Tandanus tandanus. NCBI lineage: Eukaryota > Metazoa > Chordata > Actinopteri > Siluriformes > Plotosidae > Tandanus > Tandanus tandanus. Next base: position 2,544,997 of record JBCNYH010000022.1, on the reverse strand, counting down.
ATTACCAAGGACTAAAATCTACCATACCAATAAGAATGGTGTTGAATGCTGTGTCTCCACAAGCGAAATAATTATTGAATTGAAAAGTAAGTATCGCGTTCTTAATTATTTATTCTCTTTTCCAGAGGAAAAAAAAAAAATCAAAAGTCCAAATATTTGTTTCATTTTACTTGTATCATGGTATTTAACAGCACGTATAACAATATGACTTAAAATAAAGTGCAAAACGAAGCAAAATTTCTCAATTGTATAAAGCCTAGTTGTCAAGTGTAACCAGTCTCTGGTAAGATGACACCAAGTAGCGCTGGTCTTGTGTTTATGTCTATGGTGTCCAAGGTGAGATAGATCCGATAACAGGATTTAAAGTAAATATTTCAGGTATGCAGTTATCATACATACAGTAGTGTGCAGTGAAGATTCCACACCACTTTTGTCTAAAAGGGCTCCTAATAAAAAGTAGTAAAAAATTACTTCTCTATAATTTTTTGGTGAAAACAAACAAAAGTGGTGGTGTGTAATCTTGCACGCTGCTGTATACTCGGACTTTATTCAAAAATTTCAACATGCCTATACACAACCGACAGAGTATCGAGAAGATTCTCAAGGCTCATGGCTTTTAGGGGATGTGACATAGAATCTAATTTAAACTTTATCACTTGAAATTTGCCTGTTAATCTCAATCATTTGAACTACCTCCTAATTACACACACACACACACACAACACTTACTTGGGCTTTGCTTTCCCTTTACTCTTACATCCTCCACCTCCACCAGGCACTGCAGATCCAGGACTTTTCATCTTAACCTTCTTTTCTCCGACTGCAGATTTGACGGTGGCTGCACCCAATGTAGGACTCTTCTTTTTGTTCCCTCCCACACTTTTCTTTTTGGCTCCTGTTGGACTTCCAACACCATCCATGTCAACAGATGCCTGTCGAGCAGGAAATTCGTCTTGACTGAGCACCCGCGGGATGTTCTGCTCGCCACGGGCTTTAGCCCGAGCAATGGCCTCAGCCACAATTCGATTGGCTTTCTCCTGCTTACACAGAGTTTCCACTTTACGCAAAGGCTCAGTGGCCTTGATAATACGCAACCCCGGTGAGGCAGTTGTGGAGTTAGAAGAGGATCCAGCTGAGGTATTGATGACCTTCACCACCGATACAGCACCCCCAGAACAAGAAGCTGAGCTCGTCTTGAGAAAGGTAAATCATTAAGAAACCATGTAAGTAATTCGAATGAACTTATTTATTATCACTTCACACCTTCACACACAGAGCAATAACTGTACACACTCATTAGGAAATGATAGGCTGCAAATAAATGCTTGAATTAATATTTTCGAATTAGCGTTTAATTGGTCAAGACATTTAATGACTGCAATGATCGTGAGTCTATGAAGACCAGTATAAAGCGTCATACCTGCTGCTGTAGCAGAAGCTTAACAGGCACTGCCACTCTTTGTCCTCCCTGGCCTTGAGAAACCTGGACTACTTGGTGACAGCCTCCAGCATTTGCAGTACCAGAAACTAGCTGAAACTGAATAAGAACAGGTTTGTGACTTACTGTTCATTATTCTACTAATTCTACAGCACAAACATGTCAGAAATAATGTAGCCTGACCGCCGACGGGTTTTTTCACCCGTCAAATCATACTGCTTGATGTGATCATTGAGCAAAGTGCATTTGTGTTCAGGGCTCTGCTGAATGTAAAAACTGTGGCTCTTTTGTGTTGTTAAAGAATATTAAATTAGTATTAAATGAAAGGCCATGTGATGAGAAACACACCATGACCACTGTTAAAGTAAACTGATAATTTACGATGGGAAACAATCAAATGACCAGAAAAGATTTTCACACAAATTAGCGTGGTATTATTTTGTTCGGGGCTGTAAATGTATTATTTTTTTCTTGAAGATTTGAAGTGAGTAAAAAAAGTGTGTAAATCTGATCAAAACTGGTTGTGTATATTTTTTGGATTCAAATTGGTTCTTTGGATCATTGTTTTAATTAACAGACTTACATCTTGATTTATTTTATTCAAAAATATTCTGCACTCGAAATGCTTGTAAATAAAATATTGGGGTGAATTTGTGATTTAGTGCTTAAATAATTAAATGAAGCCCAAATTATTGTTTTTTTCTTTAATTTTACAAAGCAAAAATCAGTCACATCACTGATTTTGTTGTGCATTGCATAAGAATTTGGGCATATTTTATACAAGGTCTAAAATAGCTAAAAAAAATAAAATAAAATACACAATTTATTGAGGTGCAACTATGCTAAACGTGTTACGTTTGCCAAGTGACCAAACGCACAAACTACTGAGGATAATTGTCAAAAATTCAGTTTATAATGATTTAAAATATTTTTATGAAAATGCTACAAATTATAAGTACAAATCCTATATTTATTATACAGGAGGATGTCATAACCTCCCCACAGGCTGCAATTAATTCATCACAGGCTACTGCGAAGTCTGTGGACAACACTATTTTTATAAGGTCATTTTTCAGAAAACCTACATTTTGGTGTAAAAAGTTAATGTCTATCACAGTTCAGGTACAACACTGCTATAATACTGGCAGAATCAAGCCTGATACCTCAGTATGCTCTTCCCCAGCAAAGTAAAGTCTTTATTATTTATTTCTTTTTTCAGGAAAGCCAATTATTAAGGTTCCTTCACTGAGGAGAATTCCACCCACCACCTAAACCCTAGACGAGGGTCTTGACTCACCTTTGCTCCCTGGTGGTTGGGTTGCTGCTGGACTTGAAGCTGGATAGTGAGAACTTTTGGTTGAGCCCCTGTCTGGCCTGTTCTAGCCTGGGTAAGAGCTGCCAGCTGGCCACCTTGAAGTACTAATTTACCAGGCAGAGAACCTAATAAAAGCCTGGGCTGCTGACCGTGTTGTCCAGCTCCTGCTGATGCATTGCCACCAACCGTTGTTGCACCAACCTGATTCGTCCCGCTCTGAGAAGGCGGCTGCAGCACCAGTGTGATTCTTTTAGGCTCAGACTGTGGAGTGAAAAAAGAGAAATAATTAATTAATTCGTATTAATTAATAATAATTATAAGAAACAATAATCACAACAATAACAGCAGCAGCAGCTTCAAGATGCATCACTGATTAGACAGGTGTTTAACTACATGCTGAAATTTCCCCAAATCCTCCATCAGCCACTAGATGTCATAATATCTCAAATTAAACCACTTCACACCAACAGCAGGCTGATTGTAACTAGGTTGATTATTCACTTGTTTCACACCAAAACAGATTAAATGCCTCATCCTTTCAGTAAGAAAAACTACAATCCCATCCTCCCACCCCACCCCATTACCGTTCAGTGCGTAATATCGGACTAGTAATGAAACAGTTACCAGTTTCACTCAGTACGGTTTTATGCACAAGAACACCGGCGCGGAGATAAAACAAAAAGCAAACTAAAGATTTTCAGAGAAAAGTCTGGTTTATGCTTCCGTTGTGTTGCAACACAGAGAGGGGAGAATGGGTGAACATGTCAGCACACAGTCCAGCTACATATCCATCAGGAAAATACTGACGGGAAATATAAATAATTGTGCACATAAAAAAAAATTATGACATTTAATATTGTTTAAGTCAAAGTACATATGAAGCGTTAACAATAAAATACTACAAGTGTATAAAATTTATGCCTTTTCAGTTTCACCTACTTATACAGCATGGCTAGGCAGGCAAAACACCGCCGAGTCTTTAAAGGACGACGCCGTTACTTACACACTGATCACTAGATGGCGCATCTTGTTCAAAGCTAATAGTTTGGTTACAAGACCAAGGTGATTCATTTCTGCGTTCATAGTCAGTAATTATTCTTATAAGTCATCAAAAAATTATTGTTTTAGCAAAAAATATGTAACAATGTTTATAGGGCCTTTGGGAACGGGGGAATTTGCCACCTACGTCCTCTCTAGGCAATGTTTACGATTGCTTGAAATAAGCACCTGGCTCCACTAGTTTCGATCTCTATGGAAGCAAATGCTAGTAAATACACCTCATTGAACACAAGCACTAGTCTATTCTGACATTTCTTACACTCTAAAAACAGATTTATTAGGATGTTTACTTGACATTTTCTATCATTCCAAGCACTGCGGGCAGGACGTAAAGACAGACCTCAGGAACGTTGGCTGGCTCTACTAGTCTGTGGGCAGGACACATCCTTCAGACAGATTATGTAATGGCGATGTCAGATATTGTGCTTTAATATGTTGTATTATGTTTAACTGGCCTCATAAACATAGGTGTCTGGCTGATTATTTTAAAACGGAATGAACCAGCCAGATTAAATCCATCAACCTCTAGTTAACAGGCACAAGTCCATGCAGACAATTTTGGTGCTAAAGACAGTGCTAACGACAAAATTTGCATCACACACTGTGTCTGTGGAAGTATACTCCATGATCATCATTAGGGCTGTACACAATGATTATATACATGTATCAAAAATCTAAAAATTACCAAACAATATATATTGAAAAACGTCCATCATTTCACGTCTCGCTTCCCTCCATCATAGTCATTTACACCACACGCAAAGTCATCAGCATTGCGGATGACCTCGCACGCCACTCACACATATTGCTCACCTTCCCGCCATCTGAAAAAAGGTAAAGCATTCGGGCCCTGAGAACCAGACTCACAGTTTCCTCCCTCATGCTCTCAGACTGCTTAACTCTGAAGGACTGGACTCACAGACGCTAACACACTGCTTATCTTAGTACAGTCAAGAAACATAAGTTGGTTCCACGCTTATTACACTGTGGTTGCATAACGTTTACAATAACACGGCTACCTCCGCTTTGCACAACCAAACCTCTACACCATATGTTTAGAATATGGATTTATGCATTTGAAGTAATGGGCAGAAGCAGGATCTAGGGGTACAATCAGGTCTCAGTGAAAATCCGATACATTCGGAAAACTGTAATAACCAAAACACGATTACGATATTTTTAATTTAACTTTGCACTAAATATCGCCTTATTAAATTAATTGTTGAATTTTCTTTTTACGTTCTTTTAAACATACACTTGCCCAAATTCCGATATAATGCAGTTTCCTGCACCAGTGGTTGTCGTTTTTTTTCTCATAACATGGCCCTTCATTTAATAATTATTTCCTCTTCTTTAACAACATGAAACAGCTACAGTTCCGCATCTTTAGAACCACAAACACAATTGCACTTTTTTCCATTGAACAGCAACTAACAACTATTTTTCTATTGCAACAAACTATTTCTTCTTTGATTTGAACATGTTCAGTACATCAGTATTTGGGGAGATGTTTTAGAGAGTTTTTATATATATATATATATATAAAAAATACACACACACACACACATACCGCTATACAAAATGGACCCCACCATCATTTAGTATTATAAGTACATTAGTATTAGAGAGAATCATACCCTAACTATAATGTGCTACCTTATAACATACAACAAACTAATCACCTTTTAGAGAGGGTATCCTCTACATGATTTATATTGTATTATATATTCATATATGTCCATTTCTAATAAGGGGGTTCCATATTCCACATATTCACATTCCAGCTTCACACCCGACAGTGTGTTTTCTGTTCACCGACGCGTGGTACTACCTGTCTGTCTTGTTAGTTTAATTATCTGTTTGCATGCGCACATCACGTGTGTAATGAGCACAAACGACAGATTCAAACAGAGAACCAATCACAACACCATCAGTTCGAAAATGTCCATACTCCCAGCATGCACCTCTACAGTCTGAGACCAAAAAAATATTACAATTTTTAAACTTTACGTGTGTAATAGTTAATGCAGGAAAACATGACATCTCTACACCACAAAGTTGTGTGTTATGAGTGCATTCAGCTCAGTTCTTTGAGTCATCTAAAGGAACTTGGGTGTGTTTTAGCACTAACCAATGACAGGAAACATTGGGGCAACAAATCTGCACTCAGGAGCTCTGCTACTACTTTAGAGGGAGCAAAAGTCTTACAACTTGAATTCATTTAGTTGACGGGAAAAAATTAAGCTGTAATTTGCGGTGCAGGCACCACCACACAGAAACACAGATATTAAAATGCACAATTTCAATCTATATTCTGAGCTTTATATTTTCTGCTTGATGCAAAATCATCAATTACATCATGCTTCATTAACACTGACGAGATGGCAAGGCCAGTAAGGCATTCTTGTTTCTTCAAGTTTCTAAAAGCTCTTTCAATTATAAATGTCAGAAGCTCAAGAAGAAACCAAATAAATAATACAACGTCTGGCTAACTTTAGGCATAAGCTCAATATATTACAAAAGATACTAAACATCAGCTTAAAGTACCCGTATTGATTATCCTTACAGCATAATGTGTGCATATGTAAAACCTTTAAGCAATACAAACCCTTATTTTACCATAAAAAGCACAAAACTGGTAATTTTATACTGTGGATTACTAGCGGGGGCTGAACTGCAGGGGTTAGCAGTTGTCGTCCCCCCCCGAAACTAATGTCAACACATTGGGTAGGGTTGACGTCTCTTGTGGAGACAGTGAAACGTCACATTCTAGTGACTCTGAGGACGAGACTGCTGCCGGGGATCTGCGTGACGGTAAATCCAAAATGGCTTGCGCAGCTAATGATTTGCCGACTTGGTTTTCCTGTCGTCAGTTGGTTTAGGAACAAAATGTGTTATGCTACACGGGGTCAGTGACGCAGCCCAGCCAATCAAACGAGTTCGCGTCACTACCAGGCTGGAACGGCCAATGAGGAAGGCAACAAGTCTCTGAGCACGCCCAGTGTCGAGACACTCGCACATACTTTCACAAGAGGCAAGGACTGATGTTGCCGGTGATCGTTTTTTAAATAGCTAGTAACGCTAATTCACCACAGGTACCCTTTAAAATGGAACAGACAAACAAAGAAATCGTTCAAATTAAAATATATTATTTTATTCTAACAATATCAACATACAGAAGAAGCAACCATTCCTTCATTGGTGTAGAACCGGCTACACTTCCTCCTTCAGAATCAATGAAAATTCATTCATTTTCCCCACCAGGCTCCCTTTTTAAACTATGGAGTGCAATGTGAAAAAGATGCTGACATTATCTCTTTTTTTTTAGCTTCACAGTTAGTCCTGTTACTCAGCTGTGTGTCTGAGAGACTGAAATAAGTTTGTTGAGCTACTACCTTCAGTCACATCAGATTTTAGATAAACCTCACAGTGGACCGCAGTTTGTGCTGTCGGACTTTGCATAAGCAAACCGTTCCTAACTTAAGGACGAGACGCTGCCGGCTTTCCAGACGAGATCCTTGTTGATTCCTGCTAATGCTTTGATGTTTGGAGACAGGCTTTTTTTTCACCCCTATTGGATGGCGGGTACACGGGAGCCTATCACAGTACAGGCAAAGGCTGGAATGAATCCCGCGTGGGTTGCCAGCGCCACACAGAATCTACATTGAAGATGAAGTGAAAATCACAATTTATAATATATTTTATTTTACACATCATCCTAAACCATAAATTCAAATAATGGATAAAAATCGATTTTAGCGCCCAGCTCTACTTACACTTGCAGTTGCACTGCGCCTCTAAAATCTTCGGGATTTGCCTATCGAGAGTCATGTGATCGCTTTACATCCTCTTTTTAAGGAAGCTTTCTCCGCGCATAGGTGTCTGTGTGTACATTACACACCTGGACGTGTATTGAAAGCTATTTCTCTTTGTTCATCTGGGCTGCCGATAAATCCTGTATACCATCATCAAAAATGTTAAGTGCTATCAGACTCAGAGCTGGTCCGTTTTTGTATGGTATTGATGTCAACGTCAGGTGAAGTTGGAGCTAACAAAAATCACATGCGTACATTCCCTTGTACTGATATGAAAAATAATATTTTAGCATAAACCCTTGTTCTTGTAGTACAATGCCAGCCCATGGGCTGGAAAAACACTAAAACATCCAATAGAAACCGTACTGTGATATTCGTAGTACACTGAAATAAAGCCCCGGCATCATTAGATATCATCACTGATGCGCGTTCCGTACGCCTGATTCATCCGTCTCAAGTCTGAATCTGACTCAGGAATGGGTGAATCCTCTCTGTAATTGCACTGCTTGATGAGTCATCCATACTTAATTCCTGATATGAGTAGGATCAGTGTGTATTGTGAATAGATAAAACACTAGCTGAGCTCGTGACTTTTGATGATGTAATGTGGATTACGCCTTTTCAGCCATTGTTTTCAGCAAGATTTCTATTCTAACATTTCTTGCATTAAGAATCATAAAAAACAACATGAAAATATCAGTAAACATGGGCTAAAATTACACTGCAAAAATGCTATTTTTACACATTTTCTAAGTTTGTGAATGTTTAAAGTTGGGGTTGGTAACTTTTTAGTCGTATACACAAACTGCTGTATTGGTTGAAATAGTCTTAACAACAACAACAACAACAACAACAACAACAACACACCCCCCCCCCACACACACACACACACACACACACAATCAATAACTTATGAAATCTAAAAAAAAGGTTCAAACAAATAAATAAATAAATCTGTCATTTGTGGTCACTTTAATCCTGGCAAAACGCCGACCAATCCCTGCCTCGCGGTGAGAAATATCCACACAAATGCTCCCGGGTCTCCCTTCTTGTGTGCGATTACACCATGAACGAACCCGCAGTCAGAGCGGAACTCATGCATGTGGGGTGGGGGCATGGCTTTTTTTAAGGACTGCGCTGGAGAGATGTTACTTTCACATTTTTCTAGATTCCCAGATCACCAACCCCAGCTTTACCATGGATGCCTTTTGGTTATCCTTCAGTGCTGAAAATTCTTCAAGTCGAAACAACACCATCACAGAACGCTCTTATGAGGTCACCTCAATGAGATTTAACCAGTATGGGTTACATATTGTGCTTGTAATCGTTTTTGTTGCAGAAACTTGTGTAATAATAATCCAACTCTAGTTGCTGATTGGACAAAAAAAAAAAAAAAAGAAATAACCTGCAGTCGCCGTGTGTATAAAAACCCCTGAGCTCTATATAGAACTCTGTGGTAAGAACGAGCCAGACAGGATAATAAACTGAGGGGTTACAGCCTGTGTTTTGACCTGCATATTATAACCATGAAGAGATTACCCAGCTACATGCATTTATCCTTTGCTTATTTCTCCTCTTCTTTAGATAAATGAAAGTTTTTACCTTTTCTAGGCATCTGGATATTCATTAGGGGTGTCCGGGAAAAAATCGATTCACGAATGAATCGCGATTCGTATTTATTAGCATTCTGAATCGATCCAAATTTTCAAGAATC
>JBCNYH010000022.1:2424015-2438689 GCA_039654325.1 Tandanus tandanus | reverse complement strand
GCTGAGATGTGCGCCAGCCTCCCCGCGACCCTAATTAGGATTAAGCGGTTCAGAAAATGAATGAATGAATGAATGAACATTTCATTGCAAGATTGCTGCATATAAGGCTGCATGGCTGTAGACCAGTCAGAGTGCACATGCTTGAGCCCTGTCTGACACTGAAAGTGTAGCTTTAACTGTGTTTAAACCCTAAGTTCAGGTGAAGTGTAAACATGGTGCACATTGTGCTATTGTAGATGTGCCGACGGTCATTATAGACTTAAAAGGTGGAGTAAAAGTCAGTGTGATATCCATGATTGAGAGCACAAAGAGCTGGAATATTCATGCAAACCACCGTTTGTTTTGCACAGTTTACGCACAGAGAAGAAAAACCCTGAAGCTCACAAGCGATGGATTAAACTAGTAAGTGGCTGAATTATAGTTAAATGTTTACAATTTGATTATTGCTAATTAGGAGACGGACTTAGATTTTAATTAAGGAAAAGGGTGAGTAAGTGGGCTAATACCTCAGACGCCCTATTATCCCCCATGACACTACAGCATGTTTAACTTTAGTTACTGTTAATGACAAGCTGACAGCTGTTGTAATCGTCATAAAGGAATATCTGTATTACGTTAATAGTTTGGTGTATAATTATAAATGCCTTCCAAACAAAAACTTTAGTTTATGCTTCATTTCCAGTATTTTGATATTTATGTTTGGGTTGTGTGAAGCAAAATCATGCCAAATGCTAGTTATCAAGTTTACATGTGTAAATAAATATATGTCAACTATTAAACATGGTCTGTTATATCACATCAGGCATGTTTTGGTTGGAATTTTATTTTATTTTTTACTGAATTTCATGGCTGTAGGATACTGCAGAATACTGCCAGCTTCAGTTGATGTAATGACATATTATGTAATTTATTACTGGGCCTGATATGCACTTAACCAAAGAGCTAAATATGTACATGTTACAGCTGATTGTGAAATTTGTAATAAAGAGATCAGAACGCTGTTATGGTAAACAATGACAAGATGTACCCGCCTTGTCGTTAACACCAAAACCTCAGCGTTTACAAAAAACTTTCCGCCTTTTAAAATCGTCTAAACTGCACCAGTTGCTTACGTTCAAGTTGCATTCCTCCATTTACACAGGTTCGCTTGGTAGTCAAAATTTTATCCAATCCCATAATGCATAGCATGGGCCAAGATGCGAAGGTCGTTTATTAAAGAACCTGTCTGGTCTCAGATCCCACAGCAACTCTCAGAGGTCTTGCGGAGTTTATAGATTATGGGTTAGATCTGTTTTGGTGATATATTTTGGAGCTAAATGAAAGTGAATAATAACATGTAGTTTTTATAATCTTTATGTGGCAATGTTACATTACTGTAATGTTCATATGGTCGTTTTTGTTTTTATTAATGAAGAACGCCAACAGTAATGATAACAAGGATGAGCAGTCTTTCCTCTAGGACTGCCTTTCCCTCCCTCTCTAATAAATCAAAAGCCTACTGATTATGCATTTAACAAGGAAAAAACTGGCAAATCGTTTACTGGCTGCTTTCCAAAGGGGTACCATGTCACCTGTGCAGCAACTACCCTTGTTCATCTGTAGCATTTAGCTATATCTTAAAATAATGCCTGAGCTGTACATGAAAGCTGGCTGTTAAAAAACAGAAAACAAAATATGTAGAGTAATAAACTATACTTTTGGACCTATCTAGGGTAATATCTTATATTTACCCAGTAATTACCTTATATTCTGAATATCATGAGTGATCGATTACAGTGTAGTCGCTGAAATCTACTTGGCCCAAGCCAGAGTTTCCCATGTTAAGTGGTCTATCAGTATGTCATATCAGCATCTTCACAAGCAGTGCAATGGTCAGTGGGATTCCGTGTGCTGTGTAGGTGCAGTTACTTATTCAAGGGTCTGTTTAATTTATAGCACTAAATCCTGTGTGTAGTGTTGCTTCTTACAGCAGAAAAAAATATTGCAGTTAGTCCATATGCTTTTACACCCCACACTTTGCACTGAAGTCTTAGTGTATGCTATGTGGTTCTGTGAGATTGGTGTGTAGATAATGCATGGACAAGGTTGTACATGCATCAGCACTTCCTGGATAATTTCTGTGCACCATTATACATACTCTTGACTGTGTGCACCCAGAAGGAAAGCGATAAATGGAACATAATGAAAAAAGACTGTCATTATATTCACTCATTAGGATTTATGTAGAACACTGGGGAGGGTGGGGGAGTAATCTGTTTACAGTTAAGTAACACCCTTGTTAACATGACGCCCTTTTCCACTAAATCATAAGTACATTTACAGCATTTGGCAGACGCTCTTATCCAGAGCGACTTACAATTATAATTTTTTATACAACTGAGCAATTGAGGGTTAAGGGCCTTGCTCAAGGGCCCAACAGTGGAGATAGTGAGGATTGGACTGATGACCTTCAGATCAGTAACCCATCGCCTTAACCACTAAGCCACCACTGCCCTACTAGTACAATTCATCCAATCAGAAAAGTTACATTTACATTTACAACATTTAGCAGACGCTCTTATCCAGAGCGACTTACAATTGTCATTTTTTATACAACTGAGCAATTGAGGGTTAAGGGCCTTGCTCAAGGGACCAACAGTGGTGATTGAACCTCTGACCTTCGGATCAGTAACCCATCGCCTTAACCACTAAGCCGCCACTGCCCCAAAAGGTGTAATGGAATAGCTAAACATTTCTGGGAGCATTGCCAATAGTCAACTAAAGCTGTTTATTAAAAAAGAAAGAAAGAAAACACACATGATGATGACTGGCTTATGAGTCATTTTCAATTCCTGAGGTCCATCCTCTTTGAAATAGGTTCTGAATTGGAGCCAGCACTGGAAAGATCATCATTGAGAATCTGATTGTTTGGACTGCATCCTGTTTCAATTGCAAGTTAGCTATGGAAGGACAAATTGTGTCTGCCAAATAAATAACTTATAAACTTGTAAAATGTAATCGCACAATTTCAATACTTTTGCACTACTTTTTCAATACTACTGGTACAGCTTTAACAACCTTGGAGTATTTCTCAACGAGCACTCCATGTTGGGAGCTGGCCTTTCCTCTTTCACTAATGTCTGAGTGTTGTCATGTCAGCAGCATGGAATAACCTAATTAGATTTTCACAAACCTAACTGGCACAGTCGATTTCAACCATGTTGAAATAAAAGGCATCAATAGAGAAATCACACACAAATAATATTCTGCTAGCTGTATTTGCTCAATGCAGCTTATAACAGACAAGTGAAAAATATAATAGCAACAGTTCATAAGTAAATAAATTAATTAATTAATAACAGAATTACTAAGATGGTTAAAGGAATGCCCATTACAAATAAATAAGCAAACAATTAACTATTGGTGGCAAGTCTCTGTAAAAAGACCTCAGGGATGAAGTTGTTTCAAAGGCTTTATCAATCCCTAGGAGCCCAGTAAAGTCCATAATCAAGAAGTGGAAAGTGTTTGATACTACTTGGACTCTTCCCAGATCAGTTCATTCCTTTAAACTGGATGGAGGTACTAGATGGAAGGAGAAGACTGGTCAGAGAAGTGACTAAGAAGCAAGAATTGCAATTTTGAAGCAGTTACAGGAATTTTTGGCAAAGAGTGGTCATTCTGTGCATGTGACAACAATATCAGAAATGTTTCACAAATGTGGCTTGAATAGGTTTGGGGAAAAAAAAGGTTAACCAAGAAAGGCCACATCATGTCTTGATTGAGCTTTGCCAAAATGCACCATAAAGATTCTGAAGCCAAATGGGAAAACGTGTTGAACTCTTTGGCCTTAATGGCAAATGGTGTATCTGGCAGAAAGCCAAACCAAAGAACATTATACCTACAGTGAAACATGGGGGAGGTAGCATGCTGTTGTGGGTATTATTGCTATATATCTAATAAACTGACAAGTAAAGTGTATATTATCATACACTCATATATCATTCAGCCTCTTTTGTTTTAGCCTGAAGTAGAATAAATGGCTGTTTCTGATACACTTCTGTTAATCCTCTCTGACACCTTAACATTGTGCAGGGGTCTTTACAGGTTCTCCCTGGGTTTGTGTGGGTTTCCTCCGGAAACTCTGGTTTCCTCCCACAGTCCAAAAACATGTATATAAGACTAATTGGCTGTTCCAAATTGCCCCTAGGTGTGAGTGTCAGTGGTTGTGTGGGTGTTTGTTGGCCCATTGATGCACTGGCAAGCTGTTCAGGCTATACCCCTCCTTACCCACAGTCGACTGGGATATACAATAAATGCAAACATTTTCAGAGCTCTGCTTTTAGGCAGTGCCTAAATATTATGCAACCTGTAACCTCACTCTACATTTAATACAGCTAAAACTTCACATGCCTTACTCTCTCGCTCTCTCTCTCTCTCTCTCCTCCAAATACAATGCTACTTTCACTCTCTCTCTCACTTCACCACACACTTACCATGCACGCACACAATGACAAGCTGATATCCTTTAAATGACCTGCTCTTATAACACCAGCTTCGGACGCCTATCAGTAGAGGCATCTTTGGGAGCTCCGCTTTTACGCAGGGCCTATGTCTATATATTTTCATTAAAATTAAATGATTGAAGGAATTTATTGGATTTTTAGGGCAACATGGTGGTGTAGTGGTTATCACATCCACCTCACAGCAAGGTAGTCCTGAGTTCGATTCCCGGGCTCAGCGAGGGCGTTTCTGTGTGGAGTTTGCATGTTCTCCCCGTGCTTGTGTGGGTTTCCTCTGGGTACTCCAGTTTCCTCCTTCCTTTTGACTGTTCAAAATTGCCCATAGGTGTGAGTGTGAGTGTGAATGTCTGTGCATGTGATGGTCCGGCGAATTGTTCAGTGTGTATCCTACCTTCGGCTTACCTGACTGAGATAGGTGTCAGCCTCCTCGTGACCCTACTAGGATTAAGCAATTTGGAAAATGAATGATAAAAGAATGGTGATATTTCAATGCATAAAGAGAAATACATAAAAACGTGTATTGTGGCCAGAGAAATCAGTAGTCCATTAGTTCAGTACAAGTACAGTGGAATTTTGGAGCAACTTCGTAGCATAGGCATATTTCAACAAGATAAACAAAACCACATTTTGCACACAATACAAAAGCATGGCTGAGGAAGAAGAGGGTGTGGAGGCGGGACTGGCATGCCAACAGTCCTGGCCTGTTCCTAATAAAGATTGTGTGATGAATTTTGAAACAAACAACAACAACCTTAAACTTCTGCTTTTTAATGACCTGTTTGCAGAAAGAATAGCAGAAAGTAACAGTTAAAAAACTTCACTCTGTGTCTCCAGTCCCTAAATATCCCCATAACCCATCACCTTAACCACTAAGCCACCACTGCCACTGAAATTATAATTTCAACATACCATCCCACGGTTAGCACCATCACCTCACAGTGAGAAAGTTCAGGGTTCGAATCTTAGCCAAGGACGTTTCTGTGTGAGGTTTGTAGTTTCTCCCTGTGCTTGAATGGGTTTCCTTCAGGTACTCCACTTTCTTACAGTCTGAATAAACGCACTTTAGGTCAAATTGCTCATAGGTGTGAATGGTTGTTTTTGTTCGTCTTAGCCCTACAACATCTATATGACCTGTTCAGGTTGTACCCCACCTCTTGCCTGAAGTCAGCTGGGCTTGGCTCCGGCTTCCCTATGACCCTGATGGAAAAGTGGTATGATAACAGATAACGTACTGTCTCAACTTTTTCTGATTTGGGGTTGCATAAAGAAACAGAGTCTCCATTGGCTTTGTAAGTTAGGTGAGCAATTTTAGCCATCTTTTATCTCCAGTTATGTTGTTGTGCGGCAACCCCAGAAATTACTTGTAGATCTCAGCTGTGACCAGTGTATAGAGGGACTAGCAAATGCATTGTGGAGGCCGATGGGTGTTATACTTGCTATTGTTTTAGCTCTCGTGACACTCTGGGGCCAGCTCAGTGGACACACTCGGAGGAACATGCATATGCCGGCGATGGCTCACAGTGATAAGTATGCACTTGTGTTCTTGTTTACCTGCTAGCTCAGCTAAACTCAGATTTTCTTACTTACCTTTAAAGCATTGTTACTTTTTATTGTAAAAACTACACTGGAAATCAATACCAGTCTGTTCGCTCAAGTCTCGCAGACATTAACATTGTATATTAAAATTAGAAGCAGTGTGTAAAGCTCTGGGATGTTCCAGGGTGGTACTGCCCCTCTCACTGACATCACCCAGTTGTATTTCGATTTCCTTCAGTGGTCCAGTAATACATGCACATTAGGCCAACTGGCTGTTCTGGTAGGTGTGAGTGTGAGCTTCTCAGCGACTGTGTGCTGGGCTGCTTCATGATGATTGGAGGAAATATTAAAGTTGCTGAAGCCTCTTTTTGATTGACCGTGGC
Source organism: Tandanus tandanus (assembly GCA_039654325.1). Lineage (NCBI taxonomy): Eukaryota > Metazoa > Chordata > Actinopteri > Siluriformes > Plotosidae > Tandanus > Tandanus tandanus. Next base: position 2,432,271 of record JBCNYH010000022.1, on the reverse strand, counting down.
ACTGAAGCTTCTCAAGTAGTTTTAGCAAATAGTCTTTGCTCATAATCCTACTGTAAATAAAATAAAAAAAAAAACCATAAGCATAGCATTCTTGAGTTTGCCAGTCAAGAAGTTAGTTGAATAATGTTTGTTTGTTTCGTAAAGTTTACTAGCTACATATACACGATCACAGACATTACGAGAGACCCCGAATTAAACAGCAGCATCAACGCGCCGGAGTGATTTGGCTCAAAAGTCATTCATACATTCATCTTCTTCCGCTTGATCCGGGGTCGGGTCGCGGGGGCAGCAGCCTAAGCAGCGAGGTCCAGACGTCCCTCTCCCCAGCCACTTCCTCCAGCTCTTCCGGGGGGACACCAAGGCGTTCCCAGACCAGCCGAGAGACGTAGTCCCTCCAGCGTGTTCTGGGTCGACCCCGGGGCCTCTTCCCGGTTGGACATGCCCGAAACACCACACCAGGGAGGCGTCCGGGCTGGCTCAAAAGTCTGGGAAAAATGACTTGTTTTCGACTCTCCTGGTGTAAGAAGGTGTGTCGGCCGACGGGAAGTGCTGTGATGAATAGAACGTACTGCGGGAAACCATCTCAGGGTGTTCGTTCGAAACTGGATTTTAGGGATCTGGCTAGGTTTCACAGGGCATCCCTGAGAATTTACAGATAAGTCATCCAATAACTGACTCATTTTATGATGTAGGAGTAAAACGTGGCTCCCCTGTTTGACCACCAGCCGCCATGTAATGAAGGATAAAGCGGATGGGAAAGTGAAACACAGGCTCTCTTCCTCCACCTTGTGGCGAAGCCGTAAATTGCGGTTTGAACCTTCTGACTCTCCGTACTGATGCTGAAGCAGAAACCTGTGTATGTGCGCGCGCGCGCGTGCGCCTGTGTTTGTGCTGGTTTGTTATTACCGCTCGCTCCGTTTACAAACCGAAGACGCTTGTTTTTTTCCTGCCTTTTGGGAAAATAACGGGCAAAATTGAACCGAATGTGGGAATACCGGGCAGATGTTTTTGTGCCGACACACACGCGGTGCGTTTCTTTCCTACATTTTGTGCGCTCGCGCTCCGGGCTGCAAATGTAGTGAATTAACAGGCAGGAGGAAACCACGGCGGCGAGCTGCTGCGGCTCATTGTGCTCCCTGGATATGATGCGCATTTTCCTAGAAGCTGCTCCCGTGCGTTTTACATGAAAGGCGTATTTGTTGTAGAATGGACCCTCCTGCCAAAACAATAAGAATAATAAGAGTACAAGCCCAGGCTGCTCTGCTAGTCGGAGGATGAAGTGCTTAAACAAAGAAATGCTTTCTTAAGGAAGGAAGGAGGCAGAGGCTGGATTTGCAATTAAGGTAAAAAAAAAAAAAAAAAAAATTCAAAAGAAATAAAATGATTTGTATGCTGATATCTCTTCCCATGCATGCATCTAGTGCAGATATTTCTGGTTTCCTTAATTTGTCCTATTTTTTTTAAAACCTGTTCTGTACCCTGCCATCTTGATGGCGGTATTAAGAGATGGAGCTTGTTTCAGTTCATAAACACAGGCTCGGGATGATGTGATCATACTGGACAGGCTGCACAGGTGATCTTGAACCTGGGACTCATTTTAACATTGAAGGAAAGGTAATTGTTTTGTTGAAGGAAGAAAGAAATGGTGGCACACGCTTCACTTCTCTTTATTTGTCACATCTGCAGTGTCTTTAGTTGGCCAACTGGCAAAGCCATGCATGGCTTTTTCCTATTTTCTGACATTCACACACACACACACACACACACACACACACACACACACACACACACAGAGCTAGCTACATATTCAGCTTCCACATTGAGTTAAAGTGTTGGGTCATAGCACTGACCAGGTGGGTTGTACTTTTTAATTGTTCATTTTTTTTAATTATTATAATTTTTTTGTATGTCACATGGAAGACATGAGCCAATATTAATAATTTACGCTGAAGTATTCCGTTTGCATTTGAAATAAAGTTAGTCATTCACAAGGCAGGATAGAACAGCTTTCTTCAGACCAAGCAAATAAAAAACAAAAAAAAAAACAAAAAAAAAAAACCCATGATGGGTGCAATTGCTGCTGCCAGTATGGGATAACATTTTTATTTAACATTTTTTATAATATTTATTTTTTCATTATAGTACAATGTAATAAGTAAGCAATAAAACACAGTAGTACTGACAAATATTCAGCCAGGGTGGAATATAAAGGGATTTAGTCTAGATTAATTTATATTTAGTTTTATCTCACTCACTCATTTGAGAAACCGCTTAATCCTACTACGATCGAGGTGTTGCTGCTGCCCATCTCCGCCGACTTTGGGCAAAGGCGAGGTACTGCCTGAACAGCTTGCCAGACCATTGCAGCGTAACACATGCACACACACACACACACACACACACACACACACACACACACAAAACCATTCACACTTACGTCTACGGTCAAATTGGAACAGACAGTTAGCCTAATGTGCATGTCTTTGGTCTGTGGGAGGAAACCGGAGTACCTGGAGGAAACCCATGCAAGCATGGGAAGAACATGCAAACCCCACGAAATGCCCTCACCGAGTCCGTGACTCAAACTCAGGACCTTCTTGCTGTGAGGCGGACGTGCTAACCAATTTCACCAGATTCCTTCAATCATTTAATGATAATATATAGATTTAGCAATAAACAATGTTATGCGAAACAATGAAACAAGTCACTTACGTTAATACTAAAAACAGTCATTCTGTCATTTTTGCTTAAAGGTGCCATTCACTGATGAATATCTGACGTGCTTTATTTTGCATTATATCAGTTTATTTTAAATGAACACAAAGCAAAACACCCCAGCTCATGGGCTTAGTATCGCTTATTCACCTGTTTTAAATCTTGTTTTGGTTCTGTGTCTGTTTAGTATAACAATAACAAGACCACATGATCAGAGGAATGATCTTGCACATGCACAAAACTTGTCAATGCAGCACCGATTTGTAGAAAGTTAAAAAGAATGAAATCAAGTGTAAAACTAAAATGACAGGCAAGCGTTCCAAACTCTCCTATGAGGGAATGTATGTTTTCATCATCAGATGGTTTTTGCTCACTTACATTTTCGATTTCTGCTAAAATCTGTTTGATAGTTTCCATTAGCCAGTTTTAAAAGGCTTCTATTTCACTCTCGCAAGTGTGCCAAATCACAAGGACATGAATTCGTCCGTTCATATAAGGCAAGTTATAATATATAATAATAAGAGTATACAGATAATAAACTGACAAGTCAGATATAAACTAGTGAAATTCTGAATGAAATTAAACTAGGCACCTCTACACTTTATACTAGCAGATTTGTTCACATGCATCAGACATGTGTGTGCTCCTTTTTAGGAATGGATGGTATGTTCTGCCATTTATTCATATGCAAATTACTTCAGTATTTACCATTGTATATATGTGAATCCTGTGTGCCTTTTTGCAGTACTAGGAACAATGATTTTCCATGGATGGAAATGAAAATGGATGGAAATCGCGGATTTATAAATCTGAAATGGAATTCAATAGATGACACGGAATTTCCATTTCAGAGCTTATAATTGTCAAAAATTAGACACCAAACAGTAAAAAACTACGGAATTTCACGCTAGAACTTTTATCCTGTTTACTAAAACGACAAACATGGCCACATTTATAACCTTCAAGCTCACTGGTTCATGTAATGATGACATTCACACACTTAACCAATCAGCATGTAGGACTGTTCTATGTAATTGTCGGCCATTTGTAATGACAGGCACTGGTTGCTCATGTTTGTGCTGATGAAAGGGCTAAGCCGTAGCCAGATGAACTCTGTTCTGATTCAGGAATACAGTTTTGCAAATACTGCCAGCATAGTGTGGACTATGTACATGTGGATATTATAAAAGGTCGTCTGAAATCTAAAAAGCATCTTGCAAACAAGGAAGCAAAAGTCAGTGCGGAGTCATAACAGAAGCAGGTCACGTCTCGCAGTGTGTATGCGTCGAAATCACTCTGAGAGGACTCTGTGTTGGACTTTGTTAAAGTGTGGCTGACATCCAGAGAAGGTGCGCAAGATAAAGGGTTTCCCAATTAAACACTGCAAACAAGTTGGAGCAGTAGCCAAAAGCCAGACCATTAGAGAGATGTATGTCCCACGTCTGTTTGAACTGCATTTTGAAGACTTGAAATCTATCATCTATGGAAAACCTGTTTGCGTTGTGGGAGATGAGACATCAGAGATCGAAGTGTTTTGAATGTTGAGGCAGGTTTCTTGGGCCGGTATTACCTGATCAATGTAGCAGTGATGCAGGCATGTAACCATGCTACCGATAGCCATGCTGTAATAAAGGTAGGCCTCCGTGTTAATTTTTTGTTAACATTAAGATAATTTAATACTATCAGCTTTAGATCATATGTGATGTGATTTGGATGTGAAATGATTATTTGATTTGCTGCAGATAAACTGTTGACATTTAAAAATTCTTAATGATAAAAATGAACAGTATAATTTGATACATGATTTCCAGTATTACTTGCTAATTGGTTCTATCTGTACTTCCACATGTTTTCTTTTAATTGGTTTACACAGTTTATTCAACAAGAGTTTGATGTTGAAAATTTTATTAATTAAAATAAAGTATTTTGTTTTTACTTTACTAAATACAAATTGGTATTCCAGAAAACTCTTTCAGTCATCTGGTCGATAGTTTCTCAGATAGATTAGGTTCTCCTGCTGCTCTAATAACAAGACAGAATTTCCTACACACCGAAATGGAAAAGTCCATTTTTTGAAATAAAATACCTCCAGTATTAAAGCCTGTGATTCGTCATCTATGTTTCCTATAAATATGCATGAATTGCGCTGGCTTAGTTTGGGTGCTTTTTTTATAGCGGACACTTTTTGTGACAAAACTGCAGTTTTGGCACATTTTCATCAGGCCCTAAGTATGGAATTAAATAAAACTACCTATTCTATTTTCTTCTATATGTCTTCTTTCTATGCTAATAATATCAAGAGGGCCTTTTGTCCCATTAACCATTTCCATCTATTTAACTCTAGACTGGCAATCTTTCCAAAATCTGTTGTTGTTGTTCAACTGTTGTCATTTTAAAATTTTTAAACTCCCTCAGCTGTTTGCAATTCATGCCCTGTTTGAAGTAAAAATTTCAGTTTACCTTTAAAGAAGGACCACGAAGTGATCCATGCAATTTGTTGTTGTGAGTTTAAGCAAATAAAATACTTCAAGTTTAATTCTGAGCATAAACCATTGATTAACTACAGTTATTGCTGTAAGGGACTCTGTCATTAGCCATGGCACTCGTATTTTCACCTTCCCTGATTCACCTGGAACTCTGGCTCGTAAAGGGTTATTGATGCAAAAAGCCTTTCTGATATTATAATCTTGGAAAGTAGAGATGTAGAGGAACATAATAATAAAAGTCAAAAAACTATTTTTTTTGTTTTTTTGGAATTTTGGCCCTCGTGGCCCCTCACCGTAAGAGGGCTGTAATTTTTTGAATGAAGGGTTTCAGAGATGTGATTTCTGTCAGATTCTGTCAGATTTTACAATATACCTACCCCCACCAAAATTTTGTTGGAATCTAAAGGGGATGATATATCACCCCCCATGCTTTACTGGGTTATTCTTCGAAAAATTGGCTCTTGATGTTAAATGAAAGTTAAGTCCTCCAGTCTCTTGTTACACATGCACATGCATATTTTCAGCAGCAGGTGTTTTGTACTTAGAGTTTTGAAGTTGAAATTTTGAAGTTTTACTCTCACGAGAGTGCGAAATCGTGAGCATAGGACGTGAATCCGCCAGATATAACAAAAAAGCAAATAAATGGCAATAATCACAGATTACAGATAATAATCTGACAAATAATATAAACTAGTGAACTCCTGAATGAAATTAAACTCGGCACAAATACAAATCAAATACAGCTCTGTTTACATAAATCAAACAAAAGGCCGATCATACAAAGAAAAGAATAATGTGACATGCATTCATATGCAAATTAGTTTTATATTACAGAGGAAAGCATGGGGTGATCGTGGGTTGGTGTGAGTTTTCGCATTACAATGTCGCCCCTCTTTGGTCAGAGTTATTGGTCATTTTTATATTTTCTACACGAAAAAGAGGTTCATGAAACAGCACGTTTTAATGGAAACAGACATAAGCTTTTAAGTTTGGGTTCAGTGTTTTTTTTTTTTTTTTTAATAAAAAAATCAATGTAGTGTACAAAATATTAATAATATTTTTATGGGATTTAAAAATACCACATAGGCATAAGGGCCTAAAGAAAGTACTCATCAAAGAGCGCTCTTAAAATGGTTCTGCTTGGTGCTTTCTGTTGTAGGGCTCTACATAGAATATTTAATGGCTCTCTTTTTTAAAGTGTGTGCCGCACTGGGATTATAGTCTTCACAAATTTATAGCAATATTTAATCAGCACTGTGTTGTTTTCACACACACTTGGGAAAAAAAAAAGGCTGTTCAAGGGTTCTTTGGATAATTAAGAGTTCTTTGCATCCTGAAGGGGTCCTAATTGTAAGCCACTTTGATGAAAATCAATCTATTTTAAAACCTTTTATGAGCTTCTGAATTGTAGCAAACTGAAAAACCTAGATTTAACCTTTGTTTTAAGAATTTGCACACTTTACAATATATAAGAATGTTGTTTGGGGGGAAAAAGCTGCTTAAGTAGGAAGCATACATCGGCGGTATTATTCTCCTGAAACAAATGTTGTCCCATTCAGAAGGCGGCTTAATGACAACTAAACGGATTTGAAAGCAGGATTTCGTCGATCCTTCATAAAGAGGCAAATTTAATGGCTGTTGCTCTCAAAGCACTTTGATATTCTGGTTAAAATGATACCCAGTGCAAACAGATAAAGGTTAACAAGCAAACCAGCATCGTTGATGTTTTGTAGTAACAACTTACACAGGGTCTCTATGTGCCACATAAACAAGTAGAAAAGTTGAAATGAAAATAAAATGTTGATTTTAATTCATTCCAAGTCAACTCATTCAATTATTTTAAAATATACAATGCGCATTTGTTTTCTCAATAAAAATATACAAACACTCAATTAATAAAACGAAATAGATGTGAAATTGTCTAGAGTTGCAAATTAATAATACTAAGTAACAGCAATTTCCTCGATCTACAGTACAATGGCCAAGCTGCATGAATTTTAAGTTGTACCCCTGGTAGGATTAACAAGCTTATAAAATCAAAAGGAATTTTTTTTCTCCAGTTTTTAGCATGTTAGACTTGTAGCTTATGACAGAAAAACTTTTTTGAGGTAAAGACCCACTCTAAAAACCAAAAATAAATAAATAAAATAATACTACTAATAATAATAATTAATAATAATAATTCTTGGGCCAACTTTTAAGGTCCATAAATCATTAAATATAATTATTATGAACGGTTTTCTGGTCTTATGTTCTTCTGGCATCTGGTTTTATGGTTCTGTTTTAGATGGTTAGATAGTTCATGTGTAATAAAGACATACAAATCTAAAACACATTTGTATCATGGTGATTTTTTTTGCATTTTTCTGATGGCAAAATTAAAATTGTGGGTCTATAATTTTAAAATTAAGATCACAGAGTGTAAATCTCTTTCCAGAATTAACAGAATTTTGTTCAAATTAACCCCACCTTCTTGAAAGGGGCCAAATCTCATGAAGCCACAATTGGGCCAAATATTTGCCATATGACACAAGTAATATGGATCTATCACTTTGAGGAGTATGATGATAAAAAAATCTTTTTGGTGGGGCAGCTCCTGAAATTTGACTGATTGGACATGGAATGACCCTATAGTGCAGTTCACATTGAGGAGCCGTCTGTTCATAGAAGGAGTCTTCACTGTCAGTGGTTCATTACAAGCTTTACATATTCTGACAGTAAAGTTTTCAGGATGAAGGGTCCTGAAGCTATGTTTTTGTTTATTTTTTAATTAAGTTCCTATCAAGTGATATCAGGAACAAACTTTTGTCCAGAAGACAGTATAAAATTAAATGTAATGCTAAATAGAGTAACCAAACCATATGGAACGGTTTAGCGAGTGTAGAAGTTAAAAAATATGTGAACACTATCCCTGAAAGGTTAAATGCTGTAATCAAAGTAAAGGGTGGCCACAATAAATATTGACTTTTTTTTTCTCAAAAAAGAGACTGTTACTTTTGTTATTACTATATATTGTTGTTTGTTTACTTATTCTCATCAATATGATCCAATATTA
>JBCNYH010000022.1:2382750-2398723 GCA_039654325.1 Tandanus tandanus | reverse complement strand
GAGAGTTCTGGTAAACTGTGATTTTGGGATGCTGTCGCTCCCTCACTCTACATGCTCACCCAGGTCCGTTGACAGTGAAGTTGCTGATTGTCCAATGTCACAGGGTACCCTCATGTCTGTCTTCCTTCTGGTTTCTCTCTTTTTAGTTATGCTGCCATAGTTAGCACCCAGCACTAATAAACTCTTCTTTTACCATTACACTGTTATGAGCTTACCGATCAACCTCTCTCTCTCTCTCTCTCTCTCTCTCTCTCTCTCTTTAACTGTTATATTTAAAAGGACTTCAATTAATGGTAACTCAGTGACTTTGACCATCACATGATTGTTGGTGCAAGACGGGCTGGCCTGAATATTTCAGACGCCGATAATCTTCTGGAATTTTTGTTCACAACTAAAAAGAATGGGATATTGGGGGGGTTGAGCAGCAGTTCTGTCGGTGGAGATACTTGCTGATAGGAAAGCTACAGTAACTTAAATCACCGCTGTTTATAACCAGGTTCAGAAAAGCAGCTTGGAATATGAAATGCATTAAACTTTGTGGTGCATGGGCTTCATTGGGTTTACTGAAACAGATCAGTTGAAGATTTGAAATACATCTCCTGGTCTATTGTTTAATGCAGGGTAGTGGTGGCTTAGTGGTTAAGGCAGTGGGTTACTGATCTAAAGGTCAGCGGTTCAATCCCTACGATCACCACTGTTGGGCCCTTGAGCAAGGCCCTTAACCCTCAATTGCTCAGTTGTATAAAAATAATAATTTTAAGTCGCTCTGGATAAGAGCGTCAAATGCCATAAAATGTAAATGTTCTGATTTATGGACCCAACCGGCCTCGTTTCAACAGTCCAAGCTGCTACTGGTGGTGTAATGTTGTGGAGAATGTTTACTTGGCCCACATTGGGCCTTTGAGCATTGTTTCAGTGCTGCTGCCTGAGTACTGCTGCATCTGATGATCTGATGATTATGAGCACAATTTACCCATCTTATTAAAACTAATTGTGGCATCATGATGCTGCACCATTTCACAAAACACAAATCCTCTCAAACTAATTCCAAGACAACAAGTTCAGTGGCCTCCCCTATCATCAGATCTTAAGCCAGAAGAGCACTTTTGGGATGTGATTCAACGGGGGTTTTGCAACATGAATGTACAGCTGACAACTCTGCAGCAATTCTGTGATACAATCATGAAGACATCAGCCAGAATCCCATGGAAAGTTTCACAAAAATATGGAATTCCTTCCATGAATTCTTTTCAAAGCAAGAGAGATTCTACTTGCCTTTAGTAAGGTTTTCCTGAAAAAGTGGGCCATTAGTGTATATCTTAAATTTTGCTAATGCCCTTTATTTTCATGCCAAGCATATTGCACTTAGCACTGTGTATTATTGTTGTACTATGGCTTATACCATTCTGGCTAATTTAGGTTGTAGAGTTTTGCCCTCTAGGCTAGTCATAGTCCATTCATCATGTTTCAGCAGAAATTTGAATTTTGGATTTAATGTTGCTCTTAGTAACCTCTGACTGACGAAGGCGTATATCATTAACTGCAGCATGAATAACTATCTTAGAGAACCCGTGCTCACCTAAGAACCTAAGATAACCTGCTATGTCCGGGGCTCTGGCTCCCAGGATACACTTAACTAGTGCTGCTGGTGCCCCTAAAGGACTAGCTAATTTCACATGTCTTAAAATAGAACTTCCTATAACCAGAGCTCTTTCAGGTTTCCCAGCTGGTGTCTCACTAAGGAGAGCAAACCTGTTCAACACGTGAGGCGCAGACGCGTGGTGTTCCCGTGGGCAAACCTCAGCGTTAGCTTTGGCTTTGCGAGTATGCCGCCGAGTCGTCACTCATTCGCCCCACTGCGAGGGCTCTGATGTCGGAGGAGGGGGGTTACTATCTCCGCCTAAGGCACCCAGACTTCCCACTGCAGGAACAACGCTACTCTCACTCGCCCTCTCTAAAGTCTGGATGCGCACTTCTAACGCTACGATCTTCTCCGTCAGTGTACAGCTATTGCAGATAAAGTTATCATTAATGACGGAGGGAGAATTGCTAAACATCCTGCACTGAACGCACTGAGAAAAATTGGTGTTCGAAGAAAGAATAAATAAAATAAAACTGCTTCAAGAAAAAAAAAGTAAAACTAAAATTAAATCCCTGAAATCGGAGGTAAAAAGCTAGGTTAAAAACACTGACGAGCAGTTGTCGGCACGCAATTCAAAAACAGGAACTGATGTTTTGGCTAGTGCACTACTGCTTGCATGTAATTTTTTACTGGTCAAATAGGTTAAACCAAGTTGTAAAACTATTTTATTCCCACTAGCATAGGAGCCTTTAGATGACTTAAAGCAATGAGCTATATGGTCACATTACCACACTTTATGTAAAGATGTCATATTGTCATAAGTGTATAAAGATTCTCATAACCATTAAACACTTAAATTTTAAAGTTTTTTATTTTGAGTCTCAGACTGCAGAGGTGCATGCGAAGATATGGACATTTGAGAACTGATGGGTGTTCTGAATGGTGTGATTATTTAATCAGTCGTTTGTGCTTGTCATTACCCCAACCTCTGACACAAAAATACACACACGTGTGCACACTAAACCGTGTGTGTGTGAAAAACAGTTTGGAAGTATACTTGAAGAGGAAGCTTACCTGCACATCACTTTTGCTGTAAAAAAGCCAAAACACCCCCATGCCACTGGTGGGGTACACCCCAAACAGCTTGCCAGTCCTTCACAGGGCACATGGTTCTGTGGACATTTTCTACCCATCACTTAAGATAGCTAAGATAAGCTGAAGTAATTCAGAGAAATCTATTTCACTATTATATGCAGTATATAACTAAGCATAACTTGGACATAGTGACAAAAGTTGCTGTAGCTGTAGTTCTTTTTCTCACCCTTATCTCGCTGTACTTTCTGGATGCTCATTATAGTGCTGTGTCACAGCATAGTCATGTTTGCAGTCAGATTAAGGAGTTATATTTGCTATATTACTGTGTAAAACCCATACAAGCGATGTTACAGCATCATGTTCGTAAACACACCCCTCCATTTCAGCTTATCACTGTTTGCCTGAAGGCTGGTTGAAGTGCTACAAATATTTGACACACTCTTCTCCTGTTTTCTACACCTACCCATAAACCCCTTCTTTGAAGGTGCAGTGCTAATATGACTTAACAATAGAGGTACAATTACTCTTATTTTTTTAACTGTAAAACTCTCTGTCTGGTAGGAACAAGAATCTCGATATTGCCTGGAGTCTTTTCGGCAAGCACACCGCTGTTTGTTTGTTTATTTATTTATTTATTTATTTAGAGAGATATTTCACCAGCATTACTACTGAGGTCTCAAAAACATTATTTGAGGTACCCCCACCCGTCTTTCTTTCTCTTTTCTTTCTGTGTTCAGCTTGTTCACACATTCATCTGTGGTTCATATGATATTGACTGAAAAAACTTAGACTGAGGTACAACATTATGAAATCATTGCACCGATGCTTCCAGAATGAGCTGAAAACCATGAAATTTTCGAGAAATTTTCTCAAGAGAGAATCATTAAATATAAGAATACGTTATAATATTAAATGTAGTCTAGACATATTCTCAGCGCAGGCCGCCTGCAACTGTAAGTGAAGGGCTTGATCTGTTTCTTCCTGTCAATCCACTCTGGAACATCACCAGGGAAGGATGCTTGTTGCCCAGGTTTCTGCATTTTAGAAAGCCTGAAAAGATTTCAGGAATGAAGTTTGGGGCTTCATTGTCTGCAGGCTGTGATTCATTATGGAGTTTAAAGTAGGGCAGAGAAGGAAGCTTGTGAAAGCAAGCTGCTGTTTCTGTAAATATACAGTTATTCCAGATGGAGCTCAGTGCAGTCTCTACAACAGCTATGATTTCCTCCACCTGCTACAGAGAGAATAGGCACATTGAGGACAGTCCTTTTGTAGCCATATGCATGTTTGAGCATATCATCCAATGCCCACCCTTGCATAAGCCTCTAGCAAAGAGTGGCCTGACTGAAAACTTTCCACCGGGGAGTTTTCAGCAGGCAGTCAAATGTGAAATCAGGAGACTTTTTCTCATGATAAATTAGCTCCACTCCTCCCAGCCTTCTGTTTGCTTCCCTCATTCTACTCCATTTCTGCTTGATTGGAAAAAGCCATCAGTGCTGAAATGGCTTGCAGTGAGGCTTCAGTGGCCACTCATGTTGATCCCACACTGGGAAGATCACGACTACAGAAAGTCATTTTCTTACATTCATTGCGAAAATAACTTCATCTAAAATCAACTCAGGTGTGTGTGTGTGTGTGTGTGTGCAGTGTGTGCAGTGTGTGCAGTGTGAGTTTGTTTGGTTTCGAAAGTGCTTTCAGTCTTTTGTTCACAGCACATAGCCCAGAAGATGCAAATGAGAGACAGACATTAATAATCTCATCTCCTGGGGAGTCGGGATGTGTAATAATTCTAGTGATCTCCATGGTAAATAAGGGCAGTCAAATTAATGGCTGCAAGAAAGTGTTGATATAATGAAAGCTTGTTGTAGCCCACGTTTCAGTTAAAAATCTATGGAATACATGTCTAAACTAGCAAAAATCCAGGCATTCAGAGTAAGCTATTCATCTGAATAGCCATTGAGTGGATTTTGAGTAGCATAGGCAATTAGCAGATTTTTGCACACAGAAATGCAGATCTCTTTTTGTGTGCACACTTTGTGTGTAATTAGAACAGTTTCAGCAAAATGCTCTTGTGCAGCAGAGATTATGAGATTACTCCAGATCATCAACTTATCATTTCTTCTGTAGCATAATTACACGAAAAGCACTTTTCTGTGTACCTTGTCTCCTGCAGGTAATTTGACTGGGTTGCTGTCCAGAAGTAAGGCGAGGCAGAGTGGAGCGAGGCTGCGGGAGCTGCTGAGCGAATGCCTGTAGCGGCAGGCACCGAGTGCCGTCGACAATGAGCCGGCTGATGCTGGGCCGCACTCTGGAGCGGGTCTGCAAGGCTGTGCTGCTGCTTTGCCTCGTGCACTTCCTCATCATGATGATCCTCTACTTTGATGTCTACAGCCAGCGCTTTGACATCTTCAGCCGTTTCAACAATGGCCGTGGCGCCAATGCTTCACGCTGGCCGCACCATTCCTATTACAACTACTCTAGTGCCAGACCAAATGCTACCTTCACTAGCTATATGCCTGCCTCAGAACTGCTACCACCCAGCAGCAAACCTGAGCTGAACTGCACACACCCAACACCTAAGCCTATTCCTCCTTGCCCAGAGGTACCACCTGGACTGGGTATGTGTTTTAACTTTAACATTACCTGTTACATGTTATGTGCTGAGTAGTGGGATGAAGGTGCTGTCTTTTTCCTTTTGATATACTGCTGTCAATGATAAGCTAAAGTCTAACAAAGGTTCTCATAACATCATATTAATAAATACACGTTTTTATAATTTATTATTTAATAGATACATCATGTCATGATGGTGTAGTGGTTAGCACATCCGCCTCACAGCAAGAAGGTCCTGGGTTCAAGTCATGGGCTTGGCGAGGGCGTTTCTGTGTGGAGTTTGTATGTTTCCCCCGTGCTTGCGTGGGTTTCCTTCAGGTACTATGGTTTCTTCCCTCAGTCCAAAGACATGCACATTAGGCAGATTGGCTGTTCCATATTGCCCCTATCTGAGAGTGTGAAAGACAATGGTTGTGTGTGTCGGCCCTGTAATGGTTTGGTGAGATGTTCAGGGTATACCTCGCCTTCGCCCAGTGGAGGCTGAGATAGGCTCCAGCCTCCCTATCACTGAGTAAGGGAAATGAGTAAGAGAGTGAGTGAGTAGATATATCAATACTCCAGTTGTTATCTTGTGATACAAGATAGCATTTCTCCAGGTTTTTTATGGTAAATGCTTTTAAGTGTTTTGTGAGTCTGTTTTGTCGGTTCCATTATTTTGTATTATAAAATGGGACAATGAGATAATGGCTCAAGGAAGGCCAGGGGCCTCATAGTACCCAAATAAATAGGACAAACTGTTCATAGGTATGATAATGGCAGCTCTGGGAATGTCATATGCACCGTTCCTTAATTATTGGCAGAGTTTAAAAAGAAATTAGGAAATATAATAAGAGCAGGGGCCTTTTTAATGCCTAGAATAAAATATCTATCATAATAATAGTGTGATATCTTAGGGAATGTAAGAATGAACAACAAGTATGGCAGATATTTTCATGTCTGGAAACTCAATTACCACCCATTGGATAGGAGGCAAGACACATTGTGTAGATGTGTGTGAGATCCAGAGCTGCTGGCCTGTCATGGATTCGCTGTAGTCTCTAATTAATCTAAAAGCTGCATTACTTTCTGTACAAGGAGGGGAATCAAGAACTTATTTAGTGTCAGCATTCTCTTTGGTACGACTCATTTAATCTAATATTTTGAGCCTCTTCACTGTCTCCCACTGGAATATCACAAACCTTGATTGCTGTATTCTGAGCCTGGGAATCTGCGGGGAATGCAGCCTACAAGTAAAATTTGACAGCTTTAGTTTGGAGTCTTTTGGTCTGGAGTCCTATAAAGTAAAAAAATTAAAGACTAGGTATACATTTGATCAATCGTTATCATGTCTATGTTCTTGAGTAGTAAGTGAAGCATGCCTACTTTCTCTTTGTTAACTGTGCCTAGGTATTGATGAAAAGCCTTCACATCGGTGGAGTTTTTTCCTTTTTTTCTTTTTTCTTTTCACGCTTTTGTATATCTTTCTGGCTGTTGCTCTATTGCAGCACCAATAGAGTCACTTCCTCCTTCTTCAAACTCTTCAGGATAGCAGAATTCACCTTCTGAATGCTTGTTTGTCACTCGTGTAAAAAAATTACCGTTATATTACTATCTATACTTTTTAAGACAAGTTATAGTGATCCCTCTGTTGCTCCAGCTTCTGTGGCAGACGACACAGGGGTCACTATAACTTGCATTGTGTCATCATCATCATCGTCAATCATCACAGTTACTTCTAATCCTCAACTGCTCCTCAACCAGTCAACTTATTTATATTATTATATGATATAATTTATTTATTATATGATAGACTTTGTACCATATGACCTCTTACACCCATAGAGTGGCAAGTCTACTGAAGAAAAAAGGGAAAGAATTTGGCCCTCGTTTATCAAGTAGATACGAGCAGATTAACACATAAATTGTTCATATGAACACACAATTGGTATTCATAAAAATCCCATGAATAAGTTACTGTATTTGTTGATATGAATTATGCTGTCTAACTCAAATCGCTTATTAAATTTATAAACAAACAAATTACATACATATAAAATTGAATTTAACTGAAATAAGTCTATGTGCTGGTCTTTGTCAGTGGGAGCTGTAAGCTGAGACAGTGCAAATTGCCGATTTAATATCAATTGAAATTCAGCTCATGATAGCCTTAGAAAGCAATGGATATTTAGGGAATGGTATATTTGAATTTTTTTCAGAGGAAAGCTGGCTTATAATTCAGATCTTTTTGGTCAGTGTATAAATATTGGGGCAGCTGTGGCCTAATAGCTAGAGAAGCGGGTTTGGGAGCGGAAGGACAGAATGTGTGGTGGTGGGCAGAGGACCTCCCTTTCTCCTTCACCTTCACGGTGGAAGTGCCCTTTAGCAAAACACATAACCACAACTGCTCTCTGGGCACCGCGATATGGCTGACCACTGCTCCGAGTGTGTGAGCTCACTGTGTGTGTGTGTGTGTGTGTGTGTGTGTGTGTGTGCGTGTGCGTGTGCATGCGTGTGCGTGTGCATGCTCACGTTGGATGAGTTAAATGCAAAGCCAAATTTCCCCTGAGGGATGAATACAGTAGATCAAAATCAAAAGCAAAAGTAAAAGCTATATCATGGAATCCTCTAAATTAGGAAAAAAATTTTTATTGTAAAGTTCAGTAATTTTTTTAACTATTGTGTTTTGACCCTACATGGCACATGTTACATCTCTGTCTATACGTTTTGCCCTGTTCTGGTGCTGTGACTCATTTGGATACACTACTAAATCATTAACAATCGTTTAATGAAGGCGAGGTGGATATCACCAAATAGTTACCAAGATGGAAAGTATATAGGACTATTCAATTCATCATCATCCACTGACTCTAAGGCAAATAATTGTATCAGGATATACTACACATGAACATAAGAATTAAGGATATTATTTAACTGATTTCATTTAATTATTAACACAGTTTTTTTTTTTTACATTATTAAAGCATTACAATAGAAGATAAGGTCCGCTGGCATGCCCATTTATCAGATTTAACAGTGTGAGGCTATAAGCTGAGGAGAGAAACTCATTGCTGTTCTAGAGCTAACAAATAACTTTAACGCAACAGATATGTACATGAATTAAATATTTAATTTACAACATAAAAATACTCTCAGAACCGAAGCACATCGAGGCGAGCGTTTACACTGCCTTCCGAGAAATCATCTGCACCGTCCAGCCCTCCATGGTTGTTTTTTTGTTTTTGTTTGTCAGAGTTTTTCCTTATTGGTCACAGGGTTTTACACAGTTTGAAATAGTCTGTGGTGAACTTTCGACTGGTTTTAATGACACACCTTTTCTTTTAGACTTGCTTAATGCTTTTAAAAATGAGTTTAGACCTTTGCTGGCTTCAGGGAATTTCGGACAGCCTGTGATAGAAAACGTCTGATTGTTCGGTTCATTTCGAAGTTAGCTTTACTGTAAACTCTGTTCTAGCTTCTTACACAAAGGTAAACATCTCCTAAAAATCTCCTTAAACACTCGTTTAACTCTTTTTTTTTTTTTTCATATCTTTTATTTCTGTTTGACATTTTGTCTTGCTGTGCAAACCACTCTAAACAGCAAATTGAGACATTAAATTTGGACAGAAATGGACTTAGCATTGGTAGCACTGGCACTTTTTTAACTCATTCAATAAAATGTTTTTTTTAACATTAAACACATGAAGGCCATATTGTGTGGCTTTTTTTTTTTAATTTTCTGGGATGGCATTTTGTTGATTTGAGCCTCTGTGATGACAAACATGTAGGTGTTTGTCTTCTATTTCCAGTGAAGCATTATCCGAGTGGAGTACTGATTTTTAATACCGAGATTGAGTGGGCCAATCAGATCACTCTATTCTCATGTAGTATATACTAATACTTTTTACTCTCTGAGATGCAAGTCAGAAGTACTTCAACACCTTTTTTTTTTAGCCATTTTGTATTTTAGGGAGTTGTGGGTGTCACCAAATGTAAATCATCTGTGGTAAGCACATGCTTTGTTATTTATGGTGATTTATACATGAATCAGTGTAAATCAGGTATATCATCTTTGGCCTGCCTTATTCAAACACAACTTTTTTTCTTCCTATTTTCTCCTCTGGGCCAATTCACACCTACCAAACAGATAGGTTAAAGGCTATTGTGTGCTTCTTCCACGACGCCAGCTGGTTGCATCATTTAAAACTTTTGCTCCTGCAACATCAGTGGGCACCATAACACACATGGAGGGAGCACATGATGCGCTATCCATCAACTTCTGTTTGCATGAGGTCACAGACACCCAAAATTGACTAGGAACACTCAAATTGACAGGGGAGAGAGCATATGCCAGCTCTCCCTCCCAGAGAGCACAATCAGTCTTGCTCTCTTGAGCTTCTGGTCACAGATGGCAATGAAGTTACACACAGATTTACTCACTGTTATGAAGAATGAATCCCAATTTTGGAAAACTCTGACTGAATTGAATATTATGTACTAAATATTTACTAAATATTTATTGAATGAGCGAAAAAATGGAGGGAAGGAGTTGTGGTGTATGTGCTATCCCACTTAAAACTTGCCAGTTACGTATTCCACAAAGTGTGTGTTTATCAAGTCTGAATTTCTCCCACAGAAACAACAACTAATTATTTAACTACCTATTAACATGGCTGCTTACCTTTTAATTACTACTGGAGGATGCACTCTGATCTTAACACCTTATTATAACATTAAAAAAATAAGTAGTGGCAACTAAATTGGTTTTGCTGTATGGTAAATCAATAATGATGACAAGCCATTACTTATGAGTATTATAAGTACAAATTATAATAATTATTATAATAAGTACTTACTTACAAATTGTGTAAGTTTGTAGCATATGTAAACCACTTTTTGCTGTTTCATGCAAGGAAATACAATATACAGTGGTGCATGAAAGTTTGTGAACCCTTAAGAATTTTATACATTTCTGCATAAATCCGACCTAAAACATCAGATTTTCACACAAGTCCCAAAGGTAGATAAAGAGAACCCAGTTAAATAAATGAGACAAAAATAGTTTACTTGGTCATTTATTTATTGAGGAAAATGTTCCAATATTTTATATCTGTGAGTGGCAAAAGTATGTGAACCTTTGATTTCAGTATCTGGTGTGACCCCATTTTGCAGCAATAACTGCAGCTAGATGTTTCTGCTAACTGTTGATCAGTCTTGCACATCGGCTTGGAGGAATTTTAGCCCATTCCTCCATACATAACAGCTTCAATGTTGGGATGTTAATGGGTTTCCTCACATAAACTGCTCGCTTCAGGTCCTTCCACAACATCTCAATTAGATTAAGGTCAGGACATTGACTTGGCCATTCCAGAACATTAATTTTATTCTTCTTTAACCATTCTTTGATAGAATGACTTGTGTGCTTAGGATCGTTGTCTTGCTGCATGACCCACTTTCTCTTGGGATTCAGATCATGGACAGATGTCCTCACACTTTCCTTTAGTATATGCTGGTATGATTTCAGAATTCATTGTTCCATCAATGATGGCAAGACGTCCTGGTCCAGATGCAGCAAAACAGGCCAAAACTATGATACTACCACCACCATGTTTCACAGATGGAATAAGGTTCTTATGCTGGAATTCAGTGTTTTCCTTTCTCCAAACATAATGCTTCTCACTCAAACCAATAAGTCCCATCTGTCCACAAGATATTTTTCCAATAACTTTCTGGTTTGTCCATGTGATCTTTAGCAAACAATGTTCTTTTTTGGAGAGCAGTGGCTTTCTCCTTCAACCCTGCCATGTACACCATTGTTGTTCAGTGTTCTTCTGATAGTGGACTTATGAACATTAACATTAGCCAATGAGAGAGAGGCCTTCAGGTGCTTAGAAGTTACGCTGGGGTCCTTTCTGACTTTGCTGACTATTACACGCCTTGCTCTTGGAGTGATAATGGTCGACCACTCCTTGTACCCTCCGTAACAATGATCTTAATTTTCCTCCATTTTTACACAATCTGTCTCTGTGGATTGGTGGAGTCCAAACTCTTTAGAGATGGTTTTGTAACATTTTCCAGCCTGATGAGCATCAACAACCCTTTTTCTGAGGTCCTCAGAAATCTCCTTTGTTTGCGATGATACACATCCACAAACATGTGTTGACACTTTGGTAGATCCCTGTTTTTTAAATTAAACAGGGTGCCCACTCACACCTGATTGTCATCCCACTGATTGAAAACACCTGACTCTAATTTCACCTTCAAATTACCTGCTAATCCTAGTGGTTCACATACTTTTGCCACTCACAGATATGTAACATTGGTTCATTTTTCTCAATAAATAAATGACCAAGTAAGATATTTTGTCTCATTTCTTTAACTGGGTTTTCTTTATGTACTTTTAGGACTTGTGTGAACATCTGATAATGTTTTAGGTTGTATTTATGCAGAAATGTAGAAATTCTTAAGGGTTCACAAACTTTAAAGCACCACTGTATAACTGAATTGGCACTGATATGGAAAAGCAGGTCAAGTTGTCTCTGTGATCATTTGTGCAGAAAAAACTGAACAAAAGGAAGAATTCAAATCATGCAGGAGTAAACAGTTATGGAGACATGGGCAGTAAATGCTTTTTTTTTTTTTTTTAGTAGGGAGATAAAGTTTATTCAGATGTTAAATGTTAAATTTGTATTCTTTTTGTGTTATTGCAAATTTCTGGTATTTCCTTTATATATTTACGTTTCGTAGTGTCTTTTTGTGCGTATGATTCTGACACTTGTTTTTTCTCACTGTTTTATATATTTATAATACTACAAGTAAACACTTATGTGGTTGTTTGCTCAATTCGATTCAATTTGAAGGCTCACAGTTGACTGCTCTAAGGGTTGAGCCTGCTGGATATGCCTTATATGGCTTAAAACCAATGCGTTGACTATTTCATGTTACTACTGTTTTCAGATTACACCTAAATTAAATGTATTCAAATAAATTAATTGATGTCCCTGGAGGGCACACTTTTGAGCTTCCTATGAAAGATAGCAAAATTTAGATTGCATTGCTCTTGTATTCCGATTCAGGTTTTTGTTTTGTCGATTTTTTTTTTAAACCTGAGGGATATTTATTATCACTTCACTAAAAGCACATTTGTTTACCCTAATTTTACATACTGTACACTCACTAAGCACTTAGGAACAATATACTACTACTTATAGGTCCTCTCTTTGCTCTTAAAACAGTCTTGTTTCTTCATGGCATGGATTCTACAAGATATTGGAAACATTGGTTTTGATTATGGTGCATGTTGAAATTATGTCATCTCCTACAGATTCTATTTGTACTCCTGCAGATTTTTCAGGTACACTTTTATGCTGTGAGTCTCCCGTTCTGCTACAAAGGTGTACTATTAAATTCATACCGCTGAAGAACTCTAAACTCATTATCATGTTTATGAAACCAGATTTAGTTGACTTTTGCTTTTATGGTCATGTGTGAAAATATGTCTACGTGACATATACTGAAAGTAGTGATAAGAAGATGGGTAAAAAGTATGCCAAGAAAGCATATTGCCCACAACATTACATCACCTCCAGGCCGGCCAGGACTGATGACTCAAGGCAAGTCGGATCCAAGTGGTTTGAGCCAAATTCCGATTCTACCACCTGGGTGTCTAAGGATAAATCAAGATTCATCCTATTAGGGTATGTTTTTCTAATCTTTAACTGTCCAGTTTTGGTGAGTCTGTGCACACTGCTGCCTCAGCTTTGTGTTCTTGGCAAATGGAAGTGGACTCAAATGTGTGTGTGTTTCTGCTGCTACAGCTCTTAGATCCCACATGAATCAGATCCCAGATCAGCATTTAGAAATACTCAACTAAGATATAAGAAGAAAAAATATAGGATTTTTACCTGTAATTTGAAGCATATACCTAAAAATTTGCTAAAACTCAGTTTAATCAATGATTTTTATTCAAGAAAGTGAGTCTCATTTAAAACTGAATTTTTGCCATAGTTATCACCAGTAGTATGTGCATTAAGTGCATGTAGGTGGATTTAATGTAATGGTCAAAAGCATGATTGAGAGGTACAATCAGGACTCAGTAATAAAATGTTGAAAAACTAAAATAAGAAAAACATTAACTTTGTATAAAATATGTCCACATTTCTAATGCATAACAAAATCAGTGATGCGGCTGGTTTATGCCTTATACCATTTAAAATAAGAAACCAATAACCCATAATTAGGATTTGATTCAGTCATTTAGGCACTATAATCACAATTCAACCCAATATTTCACTACAAGCAGTTCGGTAACATTTTGGCATAAAATAAATCCAGACCTTAGATCTGATGCTGATAATTAAAATTATAATCTGATGCAGGAATCCTTAAATGATAACTTCTCATTAGATTTACATACTCTCTATAAAGTTTCAGTTGTTTAATTTGAAATCGTCAAATAAAAACTAAAAGTAAAATCCGCAGTCCTGAACAAAATAATACCCAGCTAATTTGTTGATAAGATGCTATTATTGTTATCAATAAATTAAAATGATCTGTTAAGCATAAAGGAAGTCATAATACCAATCTCCTCTTTAACAACACGAAACAAATGTCACGTCACATTTTATAGAGCCCTGAACTCTGCATGTAGAACAGCCATTTCTTCTTCGATCTGCACATGTTTGAAATGTTAGTATTTGGTGTGATGTTTTAGAGAGTTAACCCTAACATGGGGCTCATTCAGGGGATTTTATTTTTTTATTTTTATTTTTTTAAGCCCTGAAAAATGTATCCACTTTAGCATGGGAAACAATGTGCAATTAAGCTTCCACTTCCAGTACACTTCGAAAGTGCTTTTGACACACACAGACACACACACGTGCTTTAGGAGCAAATCCGATTTTTTTTTTCTTCATGTTTTTAATGAGTGTTTATTTTAGTAAGCATTTGAACTGTGAAAGCGTATTTTATTCATGTTAATAAATTAATTGTATCTTTGTTTCTGTGTTTTATTAGGAGTTTTATTTTATATGATGAAAAAGTCGCGAAGGTCATTGAATAGAGATTAAAGCTGAGGTTGTTGATTAAAACTGTCAGTGCTCACTTATGTAATGCATTTGTACGCCTGGATCTGCTTCTGACCTGAGTTTTCTGTTCACGGCCTATGCCTGTACCTAAGGTAAAAAATATGACGACTCCACACTACATAAGGTGTGAATGTATGCATTCAGCTCATGTTTGGGTTTTTTTGCAAGCACTAACCTTGGATGGAAAATGTTGTGAAGAACATCTGTATTAATTCACATGTGATAGCGGGAGCAAAATTTTCGCACGACTTTGTTTTAAGTAGATTTATAAAGGAAAAAAATAGCCTGTGGTTGATTTGTGAGGTGTTTGTGGACAACACAGTATACACTTTTCCCTAGTTCTTATGGTGGATGTGAACCTGAAACTACTTGCCCATATCTGCATTATGAGTGTTTTGTGCTGCTACTACGCAATTGACTGATTAGAGAGTTGAATGAATGTGAATGTAAATGGTTGTGTGTGAGCTGGCCTTATAATAGTCTGGCAAGGTGTTCAGGGTGTGCCCCACCTGTGCTCATCGTCGGCTAAGATAGGCTCCAGCCTCCTCGTGGCCCTAGTAGGATTAGGAATGCATGAATGAATATTAGGGCTCCTGAGTGAAGCAAAAGTGAAAAGAAAAGTGCCTGTTGTTGCAGGATTGCAAGTTCATATCTCAATGGTGATGCAGCAATTTGAAGCACCTGGTAGCCTTTCGCCTTATCTGTAGGAACGTGTCCTATGACAGGGCTGAGATGAGAATTGACAGGTAAACAAACTGGGAGAAAACTGGGTGGGAGGGATCCATAACATATAACACTGTTTGTTATTAGTGTTTTGCTTTTAAAAAAGTGAATAATACTCATTAGTGCTGTCTCTGACAGATGATTTAATTGATAGGTAGAACATTTAATTTCAATGAAAAATTTTACTTCATATTAAATTAGCTTTCCCTCTCCTTGCAGTTAACCGAATATCCATTTATTAACTTTAATAGATATCCGAATAATAAAATAAGACAGTAAGAACATCCCTAATATCAGTGTATGCACACATGAGAATAAATTTTGTTGGTCTTCAGGATTACATGGAGGGAGTAGAGTGATGAAAAGCGACAGCGCTACAGGGCACACTGTTTTATTTTTCTTCACAGCCCTATGAAATTATGACAGCAGAAGGTAAAGTGTGGAAGTCAGTGATGGTTTACCCATTAGGATCTGATGAATGTAATTTGCAGGTAGTTTTACTCAGTGTTTTCAAGTTTTACTTTGGCAACTAGTTGATTCTCTGTGATGAAACATCATTAGAATTTGAAGAAGGTGAAAGAATTGAAGAAAGTGAAAATGAAGATAACTCAGCAATTAAACAAGTTTTTTTTTTTTTTTTCATATATATGGAAAAAGGAAACTGAATTTTGACTGTTAAATGGAGAATGATCACACCATGTGGTCAAAAATGTATATAGCCTCAAGAAAAAAACAGAGGAATAGTTATGACTACTGCCTATAAAATATACAGAGGGGAAGTGACACAAATAAGGTAGAGTTGTGAGGTTTATGTGGTAACCATTAACTTGATGTCTGCCATGCCAACACTATTGGACTGATATACATTGTGTGTGTGTGTGTGTGTGTAAACATACATTTA
>JBCNYH010000022.1:2353023-2363264 GCA_039654325.1 Tandanus tandanus | reverse complement strand
AGACCTCTCTCATCTTTTAAGTGGGAGAACTTGCACAATTGGTGGCTGACTAAATACTTTTTTGCCCCACTGTACATCGTTTAAGAACCGCACACACACGCACGTCGACACACGCATGCTCACACATACACACACTCTAGGATACACACTAGGATACACATGTTCATACTCATGTTTACACAAATGCAAAAAGATAACAGTGACGTAAAACAAACACACTAGGCAGGACATGTAACAGAATTCTGATACCTAGGGGTTATGATTGGGTACAAGATATTAGCAGCAGAGAAAAAGTGCAGAGTGCATTGAGGTGCAGTGGTGGCCTGGTGGCAGGGTGCTGGATTATTGATCCAAAGGTCGGGGGTTCAAGCCTCACTATCACTGGGTTTTCAAAGGCCAGCCATGTCTCTTACTGTCTGTGGTGAGAGACATGGCTGGCCTTTGAAAATTTTTTTTGATTTTTTGTTTTTAATGACCAGTGTGCAATTTTTTTTGCAATCATTATGTTCTGGTAATGTCTTCCTCTGGCATTCCAAATAAATTGGCAGGTTTGCCGACATTTTCTCTTTTAAAACTCTTTTTTTGATTGATTTTCTGTGTGTAGTGGGAATAGTGTAAGCACATAAATGATTATTTTAAAGAGAATATATTGATCTCAGCATGAACAAATCTATTCTAAATCTATTTGCATCTGTTCAAAAATCAATGCTGCCTGGATGCTTGTTCAGTCTGTGTTCTGGTGGACATGTGCATACTGACAGTGTCTGTCTCGCTTTTTGAACATCTTTTGCAAAATGAAACTACTTTTTTTTTTACATAAAATAATAGTGCGGTTAGCAGTAAATTGACTACCGTAAGCTGTAAATCGCACTGGATGATTCATTCGCCACCCCCAAATTTTGTAGTCTGAAATAGAACCTCCTTTTCATTGCTAAAAGCCTTTCTATCGCTAACTTTTTATTGTGCTTCTTTACTGAAGACTGACAGTTATTTTTAAGACATATTGTTTTTGCGCATGGTATATCTGTATTGAATTAGTAATTGACTGTCTGTTGACTTTGTGCAGTATTTGAAAATATCATGATGCGTATACCTCTCTATTTGTAGGTAGGATGGTTTATTGGTTATTGGTTGCTTTTTACTCTGCATTGGAAAAACAAAATTGCTTTTGACATTAGTGATGATGTTTTCTTTTTCATGGTACATGGTACATTTTGGTCAGCCTTTATTCAGAAATAATGAGGAAAAATCACAGCTCACTCTGGGTCACGGATGGACATTTACTTAGTGATTCTTTTTCTTTTGTGTGTTCGTATCAGGCGAGAGTCAGATCAAGCCTCATGCCTAGCTGCTGCCGCACTCCTGCCTTGGGTGCAGAGGGAAACAGCTGTTTTTGTTCTGTGACGAAAATAAATGTCTTACTTGATTTAGAAAGATGAGTCTTTTTTAAGCCTTCAGAGATAATCGTATATCCATGGACTTTTTCAAGGTGATGGAAAAACACTGGCACATTGATTTAGTCATTCAGGCAAGTATTGCCTCACCCTTCTTTAAGGCTGACTAGATGTTGAGTAAATGTTTAGTAAAAAATAACAAAGCAATTACTAAGAATCCAGAGAGTGCTAGGGATGACCTTGACGTGAGCAGCTGATGGTTTTGTGAGCCATTACATTGCTTTTTAAAAATTGAATTCAATGCACTTCAGCTAAAAAGTGATAAAATTATAGAGACGTTCTAAAAAAATAGATTTAAAAAAAATATTTGATAGAAACACAAACAATACTAAGTACTTGTCTATATTGGTGAGGTTGTTTGTGGGAGCTTTGAAGTAAGCTTTATTGAAGTTGGAACAGGCTTTGTATGAACCTCAGACTTCTGTCTACAGATCCAAAATTATAGGGAAGAGAACAAAATGTATTACTTCTGCTAAAATCAGTGTTTTGATGGAGGAATTGGAATCACTGGTGTTTGTGTTTGTCAACTTGTCTGTGAAAAAACTCCTGACCATAACCATGCAGGGATTCTCACCAAACTTGGTGGGGACACTTGCCTACCCCTGTTCTTTGAGATGATTCCATTTTGGAATGTTAAGGTCAAGGTAAGATCACAAGTGTTGGAGATAGACATTTCCCATGTTAAAATTTAAATTGTCTTAAGGGCACCGATTACTTCAAAACAAGAACAGATAAACATACTGTTTCTATGGAACACTAATAAAAAAAACATAGGAGTTTCAAATGAGACAATTACCTTTGACCTTTGACACTGGGTGATCTTGAAAAGCCAAAATCAGGGTCATAGGGTTTTGCATATAGTTACAGTTACAAAAAATTAAACAGAAAGAAACTTGTCTTCATTGGCAAGAATATGTAGCAAATTTGACATACTGAGACATTCATATATTTGAAAAGAGAAATGAATATGCTTTAAAATGAGATATAATACATAATTATAACATGAAATTTAACTGAGTTACATCACTTTGTATGAACCAGTTTCTGAATGTCCACATCTGAAGCTCCCTAACATCCATAAACTAAATTCAAACATAATAACTTAACTGTATGCAGGTTTTTTGTGTGAATGGATTATTATTTGTAATTATTGTTTACATATCATACATACATACCAACAATAATTATAAATATTATTTAATTCACACACAAAGGTTGCATGCATTAATACAATTAAGCAGAATTACATACAAGCATTGAAAGTAATATTTTTATAGACATTAAAGTAATTCAGTGCATTAATTAAACACTAATGTAATTCTACACATTGATATAATTATGTGACAGTTTTTATTAATAAATCTTTAATTTGAAATATGTGTTATTTTATTCATGGAATATGCAGTTTAATTGAACTTTTATTCAGCAGTGCATTGCTTATAAATTACACTGATCAATTTATCTGTACTATGCACATCTTTACATCATGATTCTCAGCTAAATGTTATCATTAATTAAATATAAACTATAAAACTATACAGTCACATCAGATTAGTCTAAAATTCTATAAATAAAATAATTTTTTTTATCTTTAATAGAAACTTACACGTTACTCTCATTAGTCGATTTGCTAAGGAATCTTCACAGCTAATCTGCGCTGGATGTTTGGTTAAAAAATAAAAAAATAAAAAATTTCCAAGGGTGCTGATCTACTTGCCGGGGTCAAGCGGGGGTCATGGAGGCAGGGAAAAGCACTAAGAAGCGAGCTAATGTGCACTGCGCATGGATGTTCGATTAAGAAAAAAATAATTCCTGCCGACTAAAGCTCGATCAAGTTGCCGGGGTCATGGAAGCAGGGAAAATAACTGCAGGCACTTGCACAAAAATAGCAATTTAATAACATTGCTGCAGCAACAAAGGTATGGCGCATGAAAAAAAAAGGCATGGTGCTGCGCCATGCTAAAACAACCTAGCTGGAACATTATGTCTATTGGGACATTGTATTTTATTCTTGTAGGGAAATTAATTATAGTGTCTAATAGAAAAATTGGCAGATGCTTTGATTAGAAATCATAAGGTTACATAGTGGCACAGAAGTGAAAGTTTGTGAACCCTTTCAAATTGTCTTGCTGCATGACCCACTTTCACTTGAGATTCAGATCACTGACAGATGTCCTGACACTTTCCTTTAGTACTTGCGGGTATAATTCGTCCTGGCCCAGATGCAGCAAAACAGCCCCAAACCATAATACTACCACCACCATGTTTCACAGATGGGATAAGGTTCTTATGCTGGAATTCAGTGTTTTCCTTTCTCCAAACACGACTCTTCTCATTCAAACCAATTAGTTCTATTTTGGTCCCATCTTTCCACAAGATATTTTTCCAATATCCTTCTGGTTTGTCCATGTGATATTTAGCAAACTGCAGACGAACAGCAATGTCCTTGCAGCCCTACCATGTACACCATTGTTGTTCAGTGTTCTTCTGATAGTGGACTCATAAATATTAACATTAGCCAATGCGAGAGAGGCTTTCAGTTGCTTTGAAATTACCCTGGGGTCCTTTGTGACCTTGCCGACTATTACACGCCTTGCTCTTGGAGTGATCTTAATTGGTCGACCACTCCTGGAGAGGGTAACAATGGCCTTAACTCCTCCATTTGTACACAATTCTGTCTATCTAAACTCTTTAGAGATGTTTTTTCCTTTTCCAACCTGATGAGCATCAACCACCTTTTTTCTGAGGTCTTTGTTCGTGCCATGATACACGTCCACAAACATGTGCTGATCCTTGGATAGATTCATGTTCTTTTAATCAAACATGGTGCCCACTCACACCTGATTGTCATCTCACTGATTGAAAACACCTGACTCTAATTTCACCTTCAAATTACCTGCTAAATCTAGAGGTTCACAAACTTTTGTTACTCACAGATATGAAACTGGGACCCTCTGTAGACTCAGGCTCATCGTGAAGATGTAAGGTAAGACTCCACAGAGCTGGGGGGCACAGGCATTAAGGACACGGGGGCTCACCCCATCCAGTCCTGCTGCCTTGCCTGAGTGGAGTCTTCTCAGTTGTTTCTCAACCTGATTATAGGTGAAGTTGAAGTCAGGTCCATCACAGGAGGCAGAGGTGCAGTAAGGAGAGGGAAGGAGAGAGGGTGGTGTGGCAGGGGGTTCCAGGCTTGCTCCTGATGAGTTAGAAGGGCGCTGATCAGTAGCCGCAGAGTCGGATCTGTTAAAAAACATATTCAGCTCGTTGGCCCTGTCCTCATCGCCCTCAGCTCCTCTTCTGTTGGATGGCTTGAAACAAGTGATGGTCTTCATACTACTCCAAACCTCTCTCTCTCTCTCTTTATTTATATATATATATATGTTTGTGTGTATGTTCATCCCATTTTATTTTATATTCCAATAATTTACTGTGTGTAATACCCTTACAACGGTGTCATAAACCACATGATTGCTATCAATTGTTTGTCCTCAATCATTCTGATAGGTGGTGCTAGCATTGGACTGGAATGAACCAGATAAAGATCAACAATATTCAGTTTCTCTCAATTACAGTCCACATAGAGCACATCCCCATGAAGTCTTTATGACGTTTATTCACAACGCCATGAGGCAGCCTATCAAAGGTGCATTATTTATATTTGTCCTGCAAACTTTGTTTATTCTCTGTGTTTACTTGAAAGAGAATGGTCTTTGTGTTATGCTCCATCAGCCTTAATCTCAGATAGCTTTGTGTTGGCAGCACTGTGAAATTGCCAGAGCTGGTATGTTCAGCTACGGATGAGCAGCTGTAGATAATTTGGTTCAGGCAGGGTACTGAAAGGTATTCACTAGTTTCCGACCTGATAATAAATCACGAGGACTTCAGATACAGAGGCGTGATTCAGGTGAAGGCCATGCTTGGCTTGCTAACTTGGCACATAGGGCAGTGTTTAAAATTAGTTACACTTGCTGTTAGGTTGGTTATGTTGGAAAGAAGTAAGTGAAAATGTCACACTTATTACCATAAATTCTGTCAAATGCCACTGACATTGCTCTCATATTCTGCTGCACAGACACCACAGTAATTGGTGTCATAGAGCTCAGACGTTGCCATAATTGCATCATGTTTCACAGTGAAACAGCACTGCAGACACAAATAGGGAATTTGTTTGACTTAAGTCAAAAATAAATCAATTATCTCTGTGTTTTTCATTATTTCAAAAAATTTACCCAGCAGACAATTTGCCTTAAAGGGGATTTTCTAAGCAAGTCAAATGCCAAGATTACAATAAACCCTTTGCATGCTAATTTTGATTCCATATAATGAGCCAGGTCAGTTTTCACTTCAGGTCTCTAAACATTAAAAAAGGAAACATATTTAATATGTCATATTAATTCTTTATGGTTTTTCGTTCTGTATTTTTTTTTTTTGGGGGGGTGTTTTGGGAAGGAGCTTGGATTTTCTATTTCAGGTTTTATTTGTCACATACTATAAGCTGTAGACTGTGTATTAATTCTAGTGAAATGTGTGGTAGCTCCATTATTGTTATTATTATTTTTTATTTAAAAAATTTATTTTATTTTATTTACTTTTTTTTTTTTTTGATTTTGCTATACTGTAGTAATCCTGCAAGGGAAATCATGACCTCTGCATTTAACCCATTCAAAGTGAGCACGCACACACACACACACACACACACACACACACACACACACACACACACACACACTCGGAGCAGTGGGCTGCCACACACATTGGGGCGCCCGGAGAGCAGTTGGTTGTTAGGTGCCTTGCTCAAAGGCACTTCAGCCATGAAGGTGGAGGAAAGGAAGGTGCAGCTCACTCCCCCACCGCCACACATTTTTTCCTGCTGGTTCGGGAATCGAACCAGCCGCTTCTCTAACCATTAGGGTATGGCTGACCCTCTTATGTTGTAAGATCTATGAAATAAAGAAATATTGTATAGCATTAAGGCTGAGTCATATAGCGGAAAAAATGTATCATGATAAAATGTTTGATTTTAGTCAGTGTATGAAGAATAAATATGTTCTGTGTGATACATAAATAATAATAAACATATTGTTAAAGGGAACTGCTGGAATTATTGGCCAAATAGCCAAACACATGAACAGAGCTTTCACGCTATTACTTTTGCATGTATTGAAAGTGTATTGTTATCGGGATTCTTAATCAGTGTGCATGTTAGGCTTACATGTTACTGTCAATGAAAGAATACATAAACATAAAACACGCATGATTCACAAGGAGGTACAAACTGTGGTCAGAAATGCGGTGTGAATTATACAAGCAAACTATAGAACCATTAAATGATTGGCATTAAATGATCCTTTGTCATGGGATATGATCTAGCTGATAAGCCAGAAAGTGAACTTGCTCGCCTTTTGTTCATGAAACCTGAACACGGCACATTTGTTAAGCACTTTTCTGGTGGTTTGCATAAATGCGTTTAAGAGAAACAATCAAACATTCTATGATTCTTTGATGAAGTGTCCATTGTTGTTACATATTGCGAATGTTATATCTTCCAGGTTACATAGCATACAGAAAACTAAGCATCATCATGTTTAATATAGGCAATTTGAAGTGCAAGAGTATATAGTATACATTGGCTTGAAAATGTATTTCGAATTGAATTGAACTTATCCTCATTTCGTCACGTTACAACCACAACCATTAATGTGTTTTATTGGGATTTTATGTGATAGACCAACACAAAGTGGCTCAGAATTGTGAAATAGAAGGAAAATGATACATGGTTTTCAAAATTTTTCACAAATAAAAATCTGGAAAGTGTGGTGTGCATTTGTATTCAGCTGCAAGTCTTTTAGGGTATCTCTCTACTGGCTTTGCACTTCTAGAGACAGAAATTCTTATTTGCAAAATAGCTCAAGCTCAGTCAGATTGGTTGGAGAGCATCTTTAAACAGAATTTTTCAAGTCCTGCCACAGACTCTCAGTTGGATTTAGGTCTGGATTTTGACTGGGCCATTCTAACACATGAATATGCCTTGATCTAAACCATTCCTTTGTAGCTCTAGCTGTATGTTTAGCATCATTGTTCTTCTGAAATGTGAACCTCCGCCCCAGTCTCAAGTCTTTTGCAGACTAACAGGTATTCTTCCAAGATTACCCGGTATTTGGCTCCATCCATGTCCCCATCAACTCTGACGAGCTTCCCTGTCCCTGTGGTTGTAACATGAGAAAATGTGGAAAAGTTTAAGGGGTTTGAATACATTTGCAAGCCACTGTATAGGAGCAGTGGTGGTTCAGTGGTCAAGGCTCTAGGTTACTGATCTGAAATTTGGGGATTCATGCCTGAGTCTCACCAATATGCCACTGTTGGGCCCTTGAGCAAAGCCTTTAACCCTCATCTGCTCAGTTGTAAAATTTGGATAAGGACGTGAATGTAAGTGCAAATATAGCATTTATTGATAATGCTGTACAAATGGGGGACCTGATTCTGAAGATTAAGGCTGAGCAATATGACACCACATATCATGTGACGATATCACATATCATATGACTATTGTACTTTACTGTTTGTATTTTTGTGTTGCAAATCACACTTTTCACAACAATATTTTCTGTCATGTAGATGGTTTATGGGCTGCTGGTAAATGGTACAGATAATGGATTGCTCTGCTATGGCTGCAGTAGCTTGGGTCTGGGTATTAGCTGTGGATTATTATTATTATTATTATTATTAGTTAATTTGAAAATCCTGCATTCCCCAGCCACAAAAAGTTTTAGAATTTTTATCACGTGCATTTGGAGCATCTTCCTTTCTTTTGCCATGAAAAAAAGTTATTTCTAAATTTGTTCATTCATTTTTTTCTTTCTTTCTTTTAGAAAATAATCAAGTGCTACGTTGTAATGTGTATTTTTATCGGGATATGAAATAACCTATATCAGGATATTGGATTTTGGTCATATCGTACAGCTCTACTGAAATGTGCACAATATTATGTAAAATGTCTATCTTCCCTTCTATGCTCGCTTGGACCTGAATTGCTTAGAATATAAATTGCTTAGCCAGTTATTGTTTTGCTTCTCCCTGATATTTAAATTCAGTTTAAGTTTGTGTAAAACCATCAGTACCAGAGGCAATTATTTTATTCTACTAAATGGAACTGGTCGTTGTTTTCACTCCCCTCTCACATACATAGTTCACTTCTGTG
The DNA here is from genome assembly GCA_039654325.1 of Tandanus tandanus. Lineage (NCBI taxonomy): Eukaryota > Metazoa > Chordata > Actinopteri > Siluriformes > Plotosidae > Tandanus > Tandanus tandanus. Next base: position 2,354,612 of record JBCNYH010000022.1, on the reverse strand, counting down.
TGGACACTAATCTGAGATTCTTGGTACCAGTGGTTTGGATGCTTTCCGTCATAGTGTTCAACTGTGGCAGACCTTCTGTTCATATATCCCTCCAGCTGGCAGGCGCAAACAGTGTATGTGGTTCAGCAAAATCTCAGACATTAGAGCGTTTACTGAACCATAACACTTTGTATGGAGAGGACTGGAGAGAACTGGGCCTGTTTTGACTACTGTGGCTCACTGATCCCAACCTCCCCCAACAGGGTCGGCTATTTAAACTCCAACCTTTATCTGTGCTATGATAGCATTGCTGTTTTAATTCAAGAGCAGAACAAACGTTGCCAAAACAGTATCTTATTTTGAGCTGTGGAGGTTTTTTTTGTATATGCACTGCTAAAAAAATTATCAACATTTAAGATGTCACAGAAGTTAAGGATGTCAGTGGTTTCACTGCTACTGGCAACACTACTGTGGGCAGGCATCATGATCATTTGGATGAAGATAAACATATCCTGACTACAGTCTCTAATCATTAATTACAATTGTGTGCTATGTGAAAAGGACTGTTGTGGTGTTGTTCTATAAAAACCATATATAAAAATTTAAGACAGACTACAAATTAAAACAAAAGAAACTACTACTAAAGAAAACCTTGTTTTCAGCAGAAGGTATTTTAGCCTTGAATTTTAATATTCATGCTTTGAATGCATTTGCTTTTCCATGTAGATTTCCATATTTCCTATGCTTGAATGCTGGCAATGTTTGGCTTGTACATATATAAGCAGATACGTTTTGTTTTTACATCCGATGGCATCCGTCGGTCTCGGGAGACCATGGATCTGCATCTGGAGTCCACTTCAGTTGGTGCTGGAACAGCGCCTGCTGTGGCTGTACAAGCCCACTCGGGAGTGGCAGTCCTTGCTACAGTTGCTGCACTTGAAGATGGAGTCTGTGGACGAAGTCTGTCGGCTGTTTTTGCGGTGAGAGCACTTGACTTCTGCAGCCTGTCTCTGCTTGGCCTCGTTCCTTTGAAGACCTCTGACCAGTTCCTGTATCCACTTGTCTCGGTCGTCTGCGAGCTCCTCCCACTTCTCAGTGTTCATGTCGAGAGCCTTCATATCTCTCTTGCAGACATCTTTGTAGTGAAGGTGAGGCCGTCCTTTTGTTCTTTTACCAGTGGCCAGTTCACCGTACAAGAGGTTCTTTGGAATTCTGCCATCGGGCATCCGGTGAACGTGGCCAAGCCAGCGAAGTCTGCGCTGCTGGAGCAGTGTGAAGATGCTTGGCATATTGGCTCTCATGAGGACCTCGACGTTGGTGATGCGGTCGGTCCACCTGATGCCGAGAATGCACCTGAGGCAGCGCAGATGGAAGAAGTTCAATCTCCGTTCCTGCTTGGAGTACAGGGTCCACGCTTCGCTGCCGTATAGCAGGGTGCTGAGGACGCAAGCCCAATACACGGCCATCTTGGTCTGCATAGTGAGCTTGCCGTTTTCCCACACCCTCTTGGTCAGCCTGGCCAGTGTGGATGATGCTCTTCCAATCCTCCTGCTGAGCTCACTGTCCATGGACAAGTTGTCGGTCACAGTGGAGCCCAGGTATGTGAACTC
>JBCNYH010000022.1:2312880-2328506 GCA_039654325.1 Tandanus tandanus | reverse complement strand
TCTTGGTATTGATAGCTATTCTTCAAATTTTAGGACAGTTGTACTAAGCATTTCACTACATATTGTACTGTGTATGATTTTGTATGTGACAATAAATTTGAATTTGAATTTGAATTTGAAAGGATGAGATTTTTTTTTTAACTTGCACCTAATTTGCAATTCTGATTTCTTTCCCCTTAAAAAAAAAAAAAAGCAAAGACATCGTTCAACTAGGTTTTTAGATACGGTCAAATAACTTTTCAGTGCACTTTCTCCTTGTGGATCAAGGAAATGTAAAAATGAGTAAACAAAGAAAAAAAAAAGTGCCTTTTAATAAAAAAAAGTCTTGTCTTTTCTCTGTAATTTGTAACTAATGATAAGACATTAGGTGCTTTTCTAATTTACTTTAACGTGTTTTTACATATTTATTTATTTGTTTGTTATTTAGCTAGCAAGAAAGTGCTTGAGGCATGGCATGGTTCACTGTAGTGCTGTATAGATGGGGCGGGGCTACTTCAGCAAAATAATTTTGGATTGGTGACTCATGTCTGCAATTGATTTTATATAACATCTGAATAAACTTGTTTTTTTTTCCCCCTAATGTATTTACGGGCACCATATCTTTAGTGAAGTAGACCCCCACTGCATCTGTAATTTCTTTCCACTGGGCTTCCGTTTATTATATGGAGTACTACATGAAAAGAATTTAACAGATTTTAGACAACCTTGTAAATTACAGAGGAGATGCTGCCAGTTTTTGAGATGAGATCCTTACTTGTTGGCACGTATGCGTATGCCATCTTGATAATTTGTGTTGGTGGGCAGGGACAGGACATTAAGTGGCGGGTATCAGAACCTATCATGAAACGTGCGAGGCAGAAAACAAATCCTGGGTGGGGAGCCAGCATATATAAAAATACTTTAGGCTTTAAAATAAATTATTTATAATAATTTCACATGGTTGTAATTGAGGAAATAAGTAAAAAGTAATCACTGGGCTCTATCACATCCCACAGAACTAAGCAAGTGGCCATTAAAGCAGTGGTCAAAGTCCAAGTCAGATGAGAGCTTTACTCACTGATTGGATCTAAACACATTAGGTACTTAACATAGACTGAGATGATTGGATTGGCCTTCTCTTTCTGCTTGGCTTTAAGTAGATTTTCTGAACTTGCTAATCCCCCTCTGTTGCAGGAGAGTTTTTTCCCTTTCTAGAACACAAGTGATCTAGCTTTGCCTGTTTCTACTGTGTGTCCATGCTCTGTTTCCATGCTGTATTTTTGTGGGATGGCTCGTGTAATGGGCACACCACCAGCGGTAGGGCAGTGCGATATGATGATAGAAAAATGTCTGCCATTTTATATTATGCTGTATTGTTTATTTAGTTGTCTCGCAAATCACACTCTTGATGGCAATATTTTATGTCATTTAGACAGTTTATTTGGGATGGAGCTGTGTAACTGCACTCAGATACTTGTACAGTATCTATGACTATGCTGTTGATCTGAATGACAGGCCACTAGATAGTCACTCACCTTCCACTTTTCCCCACGACCCTGACAGATAGGTTGCATTGGGCAGGTGACATGCTCTCGGGACTAGGCGTCACTCCTGGATTCGAAAGCCGTCCGCCATTTTAGGGGCCAAACAACAAGATCGCCACAGTGGCAAATGCAGACAACAGTCAATGGCCCTTCCGCAATATTTTCACACACTACTCTTCGCTGCACAGCAGAGATAGCTTTGTGTGATGGAATTGACCCTTACAGGCTTCAGAAGACTGAGATATCGGACAAAATCGAGCTATGGTGAGTGTACAAATTGCAGATGTTGTGAATTACCGGGTATTAACAGTGAATGACGTTTTGCTGGGGCAGATCAAGGCATGCAGGTCTTTAGAATCATACAATTATTTTGTCAGTGAATGGGCGAAATCTTGTCAAAATGAAAGGGTTCTTCAAATAAGATGGGAAGGTTTTATCTTTTACTTTGACACTAACATGCAAATGGCGATGTTGCTGTGTAGGCCTGGTCTGTATGTGGCTCAGCAAAAGTCCAGTCCAGTAAAGCTCAAAATACATTTTTTTAGTGGTTACAGCCATAGAAAGGCGATTTATACATGAGTGCAGTAGTCTGAGTGTTAAATGATTCAGCTGATGATTCAAATGCCACGTTTCTGAAGATGCTAAAAAGATGTACTTTCAGTCTGTTATTTGCTTTCGCTATAATTGTTTATAGTGAGTATATGTCTTTTTAATGAATATAAGCAAAACAACACAAAAGAAAAGTTTAACTTGGACGATTAACATGTTATAAAATGATCGCTGCAAACACGGGTCTCAATCTTCTTTTTATCCAAATCTGCTCTGGATATATTAGTAAACCATTTGGCTCGTCTTTCTTGGACAGTTCTTCTGCATGCGGGCCCTTGGTTTTAATAATTAAAATTCATACAAGCTTTCAGCGATTTCTCAGTTTATGAGATTTTTATGGACTGTTGACAGTATTTTTCGAGACCCACTTACTGATTTTAAATATAAGTTTTGTGCTTTATTGACTTTAGTGAATATTGGACTGCCTGTGATGAAAAATGGGTGTTAGGCTCATCTTGATGCTAGCTTAAAGTTCCACTGTGGCTTTTCATGCAGGTATCATTTCCTTAGACACTTGTTTAACTCTTCTTTTTCCGTATCTTGTATTTCTGTTCGAGATTGATTTAGCTGTGCAATCCCCTTTAAAGTAAACAGAACATTTTGGAGAGAAGTGGAAAAGTTTGGAGAGAAATGTACTTAGCACTAGCAGCAGTTTGCTGACACTGGTATTTTTGATAACTCATTCACAATTCTGTCTTAATGCAGAGCTTTTTTACTATTAAAAATGTGAAAGCTAAATTGTGTAGCTTTCTTTGCATTTTCTGGGATGGCATTTTGTTGAATTTCTAGGATTTCAGCCTGTGACCACGGACCTTGAGTGTTTGTCTGCCATTTCCAGTGAAGCAATATTAACTCGGAATAATGATTTATGGTCTCGAGATAGAAAACACCATCATTTTTGAAAGATTTATACATAGATGTACATATACATTGCCAAGTTAATGAAGATACCTCACTTCAGTATTCCTCCTCACTTGAAGTTTCCCTGCAGCATCAGTTGCTTTGCAACAGGGATTACTTTTAATAGTCCGAAGACACCTGTCAGAAGACCCAGGTCAACTTAAGCGGGATGCTGTTGATTCCTTGCCTTTGCTGGAGAATTCTACAATCACTCCGTTGACTTTGGCAAGACGGCTCCCAAAGTTTTGTGCAATCTGATGCTCAGACTGTCCACCCTCTGATTGACCAACGATACACCCTCTTTGAAAATCAGACAACTAATTTACTCCTGGTGTTCATTAGGAGTAAGAGCACAACAGTCATCCGGTAGTCCATCAAAAGCTTATGTAGGCTGTACTGACCTTCAGGGAGCCTCTGAATCTAAATAATCTTGCAAATATTCAATTGTACTGTATTGAAAATTCTCAAGTAGCATCCCATGAAGCCTGTCCTTTACAGTCCTGAGATCCATGTGGGTATCGTGCCTTAATGATATTTGAGAAGTATGGATGGCAGATCTGAAAGTAGCTCTCAGACAGACTGCAAGATACCACTCGCTAAAATCTTGTCTGCAGCTGGAAAACAGTGGAGTGGTTTTACTCCAGAGTGGCTAACAAGAGCACTACTTGCCTGAAGCACTGACATTTCTTTTTCTTGCCTCTTCTGAAATCATTCTGAGAAGTACAGTAAAGAGACAAGAGCTTTAGACGTGATTTGATTAAACCTTGTTCCTGATATGTGACATTAGATAAAAGTACTATAATGGCACAAGCACCATCATTTCTTGGTGTTTATAAAAAATGAACAGAAGAAATGCATTTTAGGATTTAGGGCATGGCACTTCAGGTGGACATGGCAGTTTTTGTTGTGGCATCATTTTCTGACTTTTAAATGCATAAAAAAGAAGCAGAAATAAATATATCCAAACTGTTTTCATCCACTGGCCACCACATCGAAAAACTGGCAATTTCAGGAACGTTTGAGATCTTCCCACTTGGCACAACCTGTTATCCTTTAAAAAAAAAAAAAAAAGGCTTGCTTCCCTTGTCCCACCTGTGAACCAAAACATTATGACCATGCACGCATGAAGTACATATTTATTATCGTTAGGTTTAACAACGGCACACATGAAAGTTATATCAGCTTTGATATATTAGAAAGTAATTGAGCATTTAGTTCTCCTAGTGACATGCTGGCTGTGTAAGAAATAGGATGCATGAATATCTGAGTGACTTTGACAAGGGTCCTTTTGTTATTACCAGGGTCATTATTGGTTGGAACAATCTCTGAAATGTAAAAAAGCTTGTGGAATGCAACTGGTCAGCAGTGGTAAATGCTCAGACCACATTGGTCCTTTTTGAGGAATAGGTCACAATTAATAAAACATTTCCCACCTGTTGGACACCAACCTTGGAAGGGCGAAAGTTAGCACTTTCTTCCTCAAAGGCACATGATGCTGCTTTTCATGTAAAGACAAAAGTGCCATAAGACACTCAGAAAACGGTATCTGCCCACCTTTGTTTGAGTAAGCTAGGGTTAGGAGTGAGTGACAGGGAAGAGTGTGTGGCATCAATCAGGATTCAAACCTCTGCTTTGTGAATGGTAGAGCAATTGCTTTTCTGGTGCTCCCAATTTAGGATTGGCTATGCAAAGATATTTTTTTTGTTACAGGAGGAATGTCTTAATAGATACAGTACACAGATGCTCACAAGCCATTTTTTCCAAGACGCATCTTAAGTCTTTTATAGTTGTAATCAGCATTATGTCAACTGCTGTATTCCATCTGGTCTGCTAAGAACACTGTGCTGCTATATTTAAAGAAGACAAAGAATCCACTGCAAGATCTTCACCCAAACAAACACTTACTCACTGTGTTTCAGAAGGGTCAAATTACTGGCCTGTCGAGACTTACAGTTGAGTTAGGAAAAATTTATATGGAGAGTTAGGGGAACTCTTAAGCAAAACTTAAATGGTTAAGTTTAAGTGCTTAACTCCAAACTTTCTTGTAGTTTGTTGCCTTACAATTTTGAGTTCTGCTAACTTTTTTTTTTTTTTTGGTTACAGTGCATTCACACTCACAGCCAATTAGCCTACAATTAGCCGGCAGTTTTGTGTATGTTTTTGGACCTTGGGAGGAAATCGAAGTACCCGGAGGAATCCCACGCGAGCACAGGAAGAACATGCAAACTCCACACAGAAAAGCCTGAGCCCGGGAATCTAACCCAGGATCTTCTTGCTGTGAGGCGGATTTGCTAACCACTGTGCCCATTTTAACAATAATAATAATAATATTAATGCCGGCACGGTGGTGCAGTGTTCAGCACGTTCGCCTCACCTTTAGACACACACTCGTCCTGAATGAATGAATGAGTTACTTTTCATGCATGTTTTTCCATAAAACATTCAGGGGGCCTGAGCACCCATGTGCCCATTCGGCGGTATGAGCCATATATGTTTAATATATGTATACATATACACATACATACATACAACATTAAATATAACATATATAAAATATTTTAATATGATTTATATTTTTATATGTGCTCGGTTTTAGATACCGGCAACCCCTCTCAGATATATATATATAAATATGTGTATATGTATATGTATGTATGTATTAAAGCTGATGAATATGGAGAATGCCAAGAAGGTCTTGATTTAGTAGAGAATCTAGAACTTTCATAAAATCGCAACATAACATAATAAAATTAATCCATCTTTTAAGAGAATGGAGAAGCCTGCCATATATGAAAAATCTAAAAAAAATATCAAAAATTGTAAGATCCATATTAGGTTTTAACTTGTGATTTTGATTACACTGAATATTAGGAGAAAAAGATGTGATTGCATTGCAATCCAAACAAAGAAATTTTCACTTGCTCGGTTTTAGATACCCGAAACCCTGCAGACATTACCTTACCTTCCCTGGCCCAAGGAGAACACATCATACAGGCTTGTGGTCAAAAGTGCTCTCTTTTTAATTTATGACTTTTTTCAGACTTTTTATACAGATTCACTGGGGTAAAGCAACACAGCATTGTTCAGATCAAAGGAAGCGCTACATGTAATTCACACATGATAGGTGTGGCTAGTTACAGTAGAGGCATTGCTAGTTACAGTGCATTCACTGTATGTGTACTCACAGGCTTAGAGTCTCTGATTTCTACATGTGTGCCTTGGATTACAGAAATAAGAGGGAAACAAAGAGTGTGTGCCCAGTTTAATCTAACAATCCAGAAATACACATTACGTATTTATTCATTTATTTTATGAACCACTTAATCCTAATTAGGGTCTTGAGGGAGGCTGGCGCCCATCTCAGCCGACTCTGGGCGAGGTCAGAGTACACCCTGGACAGCTCGCCAGGCCATCACAGGACACATTACATATGCACTTGTATATGTTTAAGTCACAGCTCTTCATGAAAGATAACATCATATAGAAAGCTAATTGAAAGGTGAAAAACTTTTTGGCATCTGTTAAGGGATTTAATGATAATTCTGCATTATTTCTGTGTAATTTGTTTTATTCATATATTTAATAATGTTTTATATACAGTGCTATTCCATGAATTGTGTGGATATTCACCTACTACTACTGAACACAGCATATTTCAGTGTTGTTCCAAAATTTTTTTCAGACAGTGGGACATGTATCTTTTTGGTCATAATGTGTGTGTATGTCTATACCTGTCCTAAGCAGTTGTGTTCTTCTTCTTCTTCTTCTTCTTCTTCTTCTTCTTCTTCTTCTTCTTCTTCTTATTATTATTATTATTATTATTATTATTATTATTATTATTATATCTTCATTTATACCATAGATCTGGTGAATGCTTGGTTGCGCTTGTTCAGGAGTAGCTGATATCTGACTTACTGTAGCTTCTCTGTTGGCTTAAACCAGTCTGATCATTCGCTTTCACCAGGAAGGTGTTTCAGCCTGTAGATCTGTAGGTCATTGGATGTTTTTTGTTTTTCACACCATTCTCTGGTGACATTATTATGTTCCAGGAGATCATCAGTTTCTGTAAAACTCAAACAAGCCCATCTGGCACCAACAACCATGCCACAGTTAAAATCACTTAGATGAAATACTGCATCAAGATCAATATCAAGAATTTTCACATGCACATGTCAAATGCACAGGTATACGTACAACCTGCAGTGAAATGTTATTCTGAATCAGTCCTCAGACTGTGCGTATATTTAACAAAAAGTAGGAAATAAATAAAACTAGTGTAACCAAATGTATACAGAAAAAAATTAATATTCTAAAAATGTATACTAAAAATATACAAAACAACATAAGTCTAACCAGTTAACAATAAACAAGTAACAAACAGCAGCAGCAGAAAGTGACAGTTGCGACATATGAAAAATGACCATGTGCAATTATGATACTGAAATGACATTATACATTGTGCAACTGAAAGTGACATTGTGCATTGCAAATAATAAGATGTGCACTATAGTGTGAGACATTGTAGTGCAAATTGTCCAGAGTTAGTATGGATGGTGAGACATGGCTTGGTTGAGAAGCCTTATACTCTGCGGGTAAAAGCTCTTCCTGAGTCTCTCAGTCCTTGTTGTCGGACTGCGGAACCGTTTGCAGCTGAAACAGATAGTTACTGGGGTGGGAAATGTTCCTGATGATCCTGATGGCTCTGCTCCGGCAGCGGCTGGTGTAAATGCCCTGCAGGGAGCGCAGATCAGATCTGATGCAGCGCTCGGCTGCCTTAATCACTCTCTGCAGGGCTTTTTGGTGTTGTACGGTGCTGTTGCCACACCATGCTGTGATGCTCATTGTCATGATGCTCTCGACTGCGGCCGTATAGAGGGTTTTGAGGGTCTCAGAAGAGACCCTGAACCTCCTCAGCTGCCTCAGGTGGTACAGCCGCTGTCTTGCATTCGTGACCTGAGCATGGATATGGGTGGACCAGGTAAGACTGAGAGACAAGCCCCGAGGTACTTGATGCTGTTCACCTTCTTGACAGGAGCACCGTAAATGGAGGGAGAGGAGTAGGACCACTGCTGCTTCATGCTGAAGTCAACCACCATCCCCTTGGTTTTGCTGATGTTCATCTGGAGGTGGTTATCCTGGCACCATCTTTCCAGGTTTTCCACCTCTTTTCTGTAGGCCGTCTCATCGTTTTTGGAGATGAGACGGAGCACTACTGTGTCGTCAGCAAACTTGATGGAGTTGGAGCTGGAGCTGTGAGTTCACGCAGTCAGAGGTGTAGAGAGTGTACAGCAAGGGACTCAACACACATCCTTGTGGGACTCCAGTGCTGAGGGTGATGGTGCTGTACACCCAACGGCCCACCCTAACCACTTGGGGCCTGTCCATGAGAAAGTCCCTCAGCATGGTGAACAGCCTGAGTGGAATCACAGTGTTGAAAGCTGAACTGTAATTGATAAACAGCAGTCTCAGGTAGTTCCCATTCTTACTGTCCACATGTGTGAGGGTAGTGTGTAGGATGTGGGAGATGGCATCCTCCTTCGATCTCTTTGAGCGATAGGCGAACTGCAGAGGGTTGATGGAGATGGAGGAGCAGATGGAGTTCTTCACAAGCTTCTTGAACACCTTCGTGACCACAGATGTCAGAGCCACAGGGCAGTAGTCATTCAGGCTGGAGAGCTTGTTGTGCCTCGGCACCAGGACAATGGTGAATCTCTTGAGGCGTGATGGAGTGAACCAAAGACTCGTTGAAGATATTCGTGAAGATACCAGTCAGTTGGTCCGTGCAGCTCCTCAGGACGTGCCCCGAGATGCCATTAGGACGGGCAGATTTTCTGGTGCTCACGCGCCTCAGAGTGGCCCTGCTGCTCCGCTGATGTCGTCAACTCCCATTAGCAAACTGTCTATAGCAGTAATGCTAACATTGGGGGCGCTGTTCTTGTACTGGGTGTAGAAGGAGTTCAGCTGGTCAGCAAGCACAGGGTTGGCTCTCAGTGGGGTGGTGTTTTTACCCCTGTAGTCTATAATGGTGCGCAGACCATGCCATATGCGGAGGGAGTCTCCGAGATGGAAGTGAGACTCCACCTGCTCCTGGTACCGGCTCTTGGCCTCCCTCACGGCACGGTAGGATGCCTCCCTATACTGACTCATGTCACCGCTCCTCAGTTGCTCTCTATAGGCCGCTGTTCAGGTGGTCGCCTCCCGGACAGACCGGTCAACCCACAGTTTCTGGCCAGTGAAGGTCCTGATGGTGATGGAGGGAATGATCTGGTCTGCCAGTGTGCTAATGAAGCTAATAGCTACATCTGCAAACTCACTGATGTCGACTGAGCTGCGCCGGAACATGGCCCAGTCCACATCGCTCGATGGACTCGTGGTCACTCTTCCCCAAACCCGGCTGCAGCACTGCCTTGTACCCCTGCTTGAACTGAGTGTGGCAGTGATCCAGTGTGCTGTCCCCTCTTGTTGGGCAGGTCACGTTTTGGTAAAGGTAGGGCATGACCTGCCTGAGCTGAGCCCTGTTAAAGTCCCCCATCACAATGAGAGCAGCGTCCGGATGTTTCTGCTGGCAGTCACTGAGCACATCATGTACTAAAGCCAGAGCTATGCCTGTGTCCGCCTGGGGTAGGATGTAGACGGCCGGTTCGATGACCGCCTTGAGCTCGCGGGGCAGGTGGAATGGCTGGCACATGATGGAGAGGTGTTCCAGGTGAGGACAGCAGGAGCAGGAGAGAGTTGTAACGTTTTTCGGGTTGCACCATCTGTTGTTGGTCATGAAGCAGACCCCACGGCCTTTTCTCACTCTCAGCGGAATACAGAGAAAGACTCCGACGGCCTCACAGCGAGGTCAGGGACCACAGGCGTGAGCCGTGTTTCGGCGAAACAGGAGGTGGCAGTCCCTGATGCTACGTTGCAACTTTACTCTGGCCGTGAGGTCATCTGGTTTGTTCTCCAGTGACTGAACATTGGCTAGTAAAATACTGAGCAGTGGAGGTCGGTGTGGTCGCTCCCTCAGTTTGAGCCATACTCCGGTGTGCTTCCTGCTATGTTTCTTTGTTTGCCACCAGCGAGGTTCACCATTGCCGGCATCGCGGAGTATCTTGGACGGTCACGAGGGATCAACTGAGAAACCTTCTAAAACTGGTGAGTGAGCTGGAGTTTCCCTGTCATAGGTAGTGAAAGCTACGCATGTTCGTGTGAAAAGCACAAACAAAAAGAGGTAAAAAAAAAATTTGATAAACGCAGTCTGTGCGGAGCGTACAGGAAGGCGTCTAACCCCAGCAGCGCCATCTATGTAATCAGTATTACATGATGGGCTAATTAAATAATTGCATATTAAATAATTGCTAATTAAATAATTGCATGCAGAGTTCAAGGCATGGCCACTGAGTATAATATAGTCTATGTCTTACAGACATTACACAGCATTACATATGATAATAAATTGAAAAAATGCAGCACACCTTTTATTTATAATTACTAAATTGTAATTGTTGGCAAATTGCTACGGTATAAAATGATTAAAACCCTGCTATTATAGGAAATATACACGCACCATTTTAATACTTTTATTCTAAGCGCTATTTACACTTTTCTTATATGTGTTGTGTGCAGTTTCACTTCTTTCCTCACCCTTTTTTTTCAGCAGCTCTACACTAAATTGTGCAAACTTATTACATAATGATACAATACTTTTCCTGCGATGCCGTCTACACTATCAGTTCCTAGTTCCTTCACCCTTTCCCTAGCCCGTTCCTCTTTGGTGTGTGTTGTTTTTTTTTTTTTTTTTCTTTTCTTTTTTTTTTTTTTTAATCCGCTAATTAAAAGTGGCCAGATCCAATCAGCTTTAGAGTAAGGATCACTTGAAAGGGGCCTTTTGAATGATAGGGGACAGAGCACAGTAAAGCTGAACACTAGATTTATTGAGAGAAGGAAAAGCAAGCCTGTAATTGGGTTGGTGGCTGCCACATCTCATACAAAGTGGACAAACCCTTTATTTGTCCCATCCTCCATCGTATCTTGTGAGGTTTATATAAAATTGACCATCACAGCCTTCACTTTAGGATGTGGGAGAAATCAATGGTATAACAAGAAGATTGAGAAAAATTGGATTGTGAGAGAAATAGTTGACCCAAGAAGAAACCTATCAGGAATAGCTGATTTATCCCACTCCATAGAGCAAAAGAAAATGCACAAACAAAAATCAGTAGCTGTCTCCTGCATGCTGCTCCAGTTACCCTGCTACTGTTTATTTAATGATTTAGGAACAGGAAAAGCTCAAACCAAATTAGTCTTTGCACAAGAAACTTCATTAGGCATTTTTTAAAACCCAAACTCTGTATGTGTGTGTGTGTGCGTGTGTGTGTGTGTGTCACACAGTTCCATCTGCTGTTTTCAGATCAATGGCTCTGTGATGTTTGGATGGGTTTCAGTCAGCGTTGTTGTTTCTCTGGTTTTGTTTCACTGTGACTCAGGATGGTGGATTGCGCAGTGCTCAAACATGCACTGATCTCTCCTGTGTGTCAGTCTCCAATCGTAATGATGTGATTCTGTGTGACCATTTTTTTCAGAGCCAGTACCTGCTCCTGAAGCTGTCTATCATTAGTGCTTTCATTTAGTAGGCCTGTGGCTCAGCGTGCATCCCTCATTATATATCCCTTCATTACTAATTTAACCGTGATGTGAGTCTTGATCATATCCCCTTTAAGAGGTGATCATTGACAGCATCTGAGCCACATAACTACAACCTGCCTTCCCTATGAATATTCAATAGCTTAGACATGTTTGCTAATAAGAACATGCAAAGCCCAACAGTACCCTGGAAAAAGAAAAGAAGTTTAGTTTGCTTTTCTTGTGTTTCTGAGTAATGTATAGTAAAACATTAAAAGAGTATACTTCACGTGCTTTACATCATTTCCAATTAGTATGTAACTCTAAATGACTAGGCTATTAAAAATACACCATTAGCTACAGTATGCAGTGCTTAGATTGGCTAAGAGTGTGTGCAGCAAGCGATTACTGAAGGCTTATGAATGATCACCTGTTAATCAGTAATTGGCTTGTAAATTGAGGGGCAATGTTACCTGCTGTATAACATCATTCTAAAACCTGCCCAAGTTGTCCACCTCGCCTTCGGCAGTTTTAGCATGATGGGTGGCATGGTACAGCAGGTAACATTGCCACTTCACAGCTCCAGGATTCCAGGTTCGATCCGGGGCTTGCCTTACTATTTCTCCAGAGTTTTAAAATATTATTTTGATATTAATGTGAATTTCTTCTGGGTTGTCTGGATTCCTTCCGAAAGCATGCATCACTGTAGGTAGCTTGTCCCTGCAAAATCGTCCCAAGCTGTTAACCAGTGTGTACGCAACATCTTGCACCCACTGATCGCTGAATAGACTCTGGAACCATAATGATTATGAGCAAGTGATTACTGAAGGCCTATGAATGAATGAGCATCTTTTAAGAGGGGGAGGATGAAGTATTCTTTTTGAAGGTCACATGACTCATAGTCAATCAATATAGTATCTATACGGCACAGTACTTTGGTCTTAGCAATAATTTTACTGTTGTAAAGCCAATATAGATTTACCATTGTATTTCAGTTTAACAGTTACATTATACTGTATGTACAATTTATTCTTTAAATGCTTAAAAAAGTCTTTTATATTTTCACATAATTTTCTAATTTAGCCTTTTCACTTTGTGATTGTTTGAATTAATGATCAAAATCCCCAAAGAGGATGATTTTAAATTCAGTTCCTCTTGGGTTTGCTTCCTCCCATGTCATCTGAGGAGGTTTTTCTTGCAACTATTTTTTCTGGATTTGAAATTAGGAAACAATGTTTCTGGTTACATGTATTTTAAAGTAAAACTGAATGGAACTGAACTTATCATGGTTAAATAATCTGCAGGTTTTCTATCTGTCTTTGTGTTCTGTGTGCAGTGGGGCGTCTCCTGATTGAGTTCAGCTCTCAGATGAGTATGGAGAGGGTGCAGAGGGAGAATCCCAATGTAACTGATGGGGGCAAGTACACACCCCCAGACTGTCGGCCAAAGCAGAAAGTAGCCATTATAATTCCATTTCGGCACAGAGAACACCACCTGAAGTACTGGCTTCACTACCTGCACCCCATCCTACGGCGGCAGAAGATCGACTACGGAATCTACATCATCAACCAGGTGTGTGCATGTGTGTGTGTGTGTGTGTTTGGGTCCCTAGCCAAGCCTTCTGATGTTAATGTTCTCAAACTACAGGTTTGAGGAATTATCCCTCATATTCTAAGGTGTTGAAAAAATATCCTCATTTGAAAAGTTTCCCTGTCTGTCTTATCCTGAAGAGAAAAGGGTTGTGCTGGGAGCACCAAGGTTTTTTTTGGAGGGCCAAAAATCTCCTAATAGATGGAATTGGGAGGAAACTGTAGACTGGAAGGCACCTCCACTGGGCTTACATGCAGAGATAGAATGGTGAAATTGGACAAGCACTGAGTCTCTGAGCACTGTGTGCTGCGTTCTGTTTGCAATGTGGAGCATTGATTATTGTAAAGATCTCAGCAAATGTAAAATAAAAATAAAAATGGATCGATTAATGTGTACAAATACAATATTTGGATAAAGAGATAAATAGATAGATGAATATTTAGATGTTTATACAAGAAGAATAATGGATAAATGGTTAGCTTTGATAGTATTTGTATTATTGGTAGTATTGGTAGTATAGGTTTGGCAGTACATCACTGGTTTTCTGCTCCTTTTAAAAATCTTTGGATAATTGAGGTTCCTTAGGCCTAAAGCTCTATAATAATTTTAAATAATTCCACCAGAGGAACAATTCAAAGAACTTTTTCTAGGAATTTAGGGTGGTGTTTGTTTCAAAATCAATGACTGGAAAGAAATATGAAATTGATTGAACTGTGGACATTTCTACAAATTGTGTGGTATAGCGTTTGGATCATTTCATCCACCAGTGGAATACAGATCATAATTTCTTGTCAGTCTGTAAACCAGCTTGCTTTATAAAGAGCCGTCACACCCCATCTGTAAACCATCTGTGTATTTTTATTTTTTTAAGTCAATGTCTTTCTTTCCTGGGTTAAGAAACAAAAGTAAGGAAATTAACCAAGCAAGTTTTCTCATATATAATTAAATAGGACAGTCCGCTGTAGTATACCAAAGTTTGCAATAGCCTGTGTGTGTCTTTGTGTGTGTGCCCGCGCACTCTTGAGCACACTAATGTTGTCCTCAGTAGTTAATGAGCTGTGGTCAGTAGTGTCAATCCAGTGTTTGTCCCGTCTTGTCGTAATAACTCCCACTGTCTTTCACTCCTACACTTTCTAACACCACAGACACACACACACACACACACACACACACACACACACAAACACATACACACATAAAATGTATGTGTTCTATGCAATCACGTCCAGTAGCTGCCACTGTATGTATGTATTACCCATGTCACCCAGAGAGAGGACAACACCCTGTGGGAATTAGTAGAGGTGTGCTTTCTTTCTTATTCCTCTGACCATTATTAGGCCAGTTAATGCTGGTGCAGAGAGCTGTAAGATGTAAAACACAAACTTTACACTACACTACTTTCTTAAGCTCCAAAGAACAAAATTAGCTTTTTCCTGTAAAAAAAAAAAAAAAAAAAAAGCCTTTTTGTGTTTTATTTCTTAACTTTTTAATACTTTCTCTTCTCCGATCAGAAAGTGTACCTGTATTTCCTGTATACCGTGTCAAATGTGCAAATGTGTTCTGATAATTTTCAGCACATGCCAAGCAATGTGGACCTTAAATCACAGGATTTTCATGGCATAAATTATAAGATTTCCTCATCTACAACAGCAAGAAGACGAACCCTTTCCACCCACATCTTATTAGCAGTCTTGCTTTTCTTTCCCAATTACTCCCAATTACCTGATTTGTTTTCTTACAGAATGTGTCCCTTGGCTTTTATTTTGCAATGATAATGAGAAATCTTGTAAGGTTGAGTACTCGGCTAAATGTTATATAGAAATAATAATTTTCAAAAATGACCAGTTTTAATGCAGAATGCAGCTTCATCTGTGTGTGAGTGTGTTTCAAAGACACTCGGCTCCTTTAAAAGCATTAGACAACCTAAATCGCATTACAGCCAAGCACTTTCCCTTCTCCAAAGGCCATGTGGCTTGAAAACAATCAAATCTGGCAGATACTGCACAAGAGTCTGTCCAAAACAAAACCGCCGGTGCCATGCTTTCTCTCACTTCTCTCTATCCCTGTCATTTGGTCCTAGTCATGATTATGGCAGCATTTTTCTGGACTTTATTCAAATTCCATTGGAATGCTAATTGAAAAAATGCTAATTAAACCATGAATTTGGAGTTGAATGTCCCTTATTAATGAGCATAACTTGAGACAATTCCAATTCAGCTGCAGAATGATGATTTGCATTTTTATTGTTGATAACAGTGTAAAATGCAAATGCACAATCATGTGATTTTCAGTGTCTAAAAGGTCTGATTGGCTTTGTGGATTGGGGGGGGGGGGGGGGGGGGGGGGGGGGGGGGGGGGGGGGGGGGGGGGGGGGGGGGGGGGGGGGGAGGGGGGGGG
>JBCNYH010000022.1:2238527-2277807 GCA_039654325.1 Tandanus tandanus | reverse complement strand
CGGCTGAGATGGGCGCCAGCCTCCCCGCGACCCTAATTAGGAATAAGCGGTTCAGAAAATGAATGAATGAATATTTTCAACAGTTAACACGTAAAAATATTACATCTCAGTTTTAAAGAGAGTTCTCAGCTTAAATATAAAATGTATGTAATATATAATAATCTCGAATGGGATCATTAAGAAATTATGAAGCTGATCTGTATTGGCACAGAGAACTTTCAAGGTAGAGGTGAATAGTTTTAGCTAATATTTTTGCCCAAAGAGGCTTATGATTGCTGAATTAGAGGCAATTTAGAGAGACTCAGGCCTAGACCAAGTAGATGAGCCAAAACCTAGCATAAAGCACTAAGCCTCCACCATGCGGTCTTTCCAGAGTCTGATCTATGGTTTTATGTGGTCTTCCAGCTTGGCGAGGACACCTTTAACCGAGCCAAGCTGCTAAATGTGGGCTATACAGAGGCTCTAAAGGATGTTGAGTATGACTGCTTCATCTTCAGTGATGTGGACCTGATCCCCATGGATGACCGTAACCTGTACCACTGCTACGACCAGCCGCGCCACTTCGCCATCGCCATGGACAAGTTTGGCTTCAGGTAACAGCTAATGAAAGTGCACTGCTCAGGATGTGTATTTGCCTTTCTTTTCTTTTTAGCTCATGACCATTGGGAGCTATAGGAATGGGTTCCGTCCATCAGTCTGTCTGTCCGTCTGTCGTCACACTTTAGTTTCCGGACATTTACTTGCCGTGCGCTGAAGCTGGAGCTTTCAAACTTGGTATGCTGGCTCACTACTATGAGTGCTAGGAGAAGTTTGTGTGTGAGTGACCTTGACCTACTTTTGAAGGTCACAGAGGCAAAACTGAATATTAGGTTTCCGGACATTTACTTGCCGCACGCTGAAGCTGGGGCTTTTAAACTTGCTATGCTGGCTTATGACTATGAATGCTAGGTTGAGTTTGTGTGTGAGTGACCTCAAGGTTACAGAGACAAAACTGTAAATTAGGTTTCCGGACATTTTGAAACTGGGGCTTTCAAACTTGCTAGGCTTGTTCTGTATTGGCATTTAATGAATGGTCCTTTCGCCTGGAGTATCTGGACCCCTGCGGTCTATTTATTTAATTTTTTATCTTTTTATTTAATTTTTTTATTTTTTAGGGACAACTCCGCAACATCAACTTTAGCCTAAAATCTACAGAAGCCTCTAACCAGACCTTTCCTTCTGGGTTTTTGAAGTCTGTCTTATTTAGTTAAATATAATCGAGGGACTCAAGCAGACAGTGAGTGCGGTCTGATACTATTATACTATGTGAGCTTTTTTTTTTGTTGCTTTGTTTAAGCTTCAGCATCAGAATAGAC
This sequence comes from Tandanus tandanus, assembly GCA_039654325.1. Taxonomy (NCBI): domain Eukaryota; kingdom Metazoa; phylum Chordata; class Actinopteri; order Siluriformes; family Plotosidae; genus Tandanus; species Tandanus tandanus. The sequence goes on along the minus strand of JBCNYH010000022.1, from coordinate 2,276,452 downwards.
ATGTTCTTCTAGACCTAAGCATTCATTTATGGAGCTGAATGAATGTAAGAATGTTATTACTTGAAGATAGGCCCCATGTGTACGCCTTTATAGCTGGTAATATTAAAGTGCGTAGGAAGAGTTTCTGAAATTGTCATTTCAAGGCTTGATGAATACTTAACAGTGTGTCATTTTCCTTGAGCCACAGATCCCGGTCTATTGGTGTTAAATAAGACATTTTTTTGAAATACCCTCTTCATTAATCTTTACCAGAACTGATATAAATTCCGTTAAGCAGATTTTAAACTGTACACTGTCAGCACATTTCCAGAAAAAAACTTGGCTGACTTCTATAACACTGTTTTCAGTCTGTTTCTACAAATGATAATACCCAGATAGTCACATGATTCAAGAAAAGGGCTACATTTACCTTATGTAGAGTAGAGATACCTTATGTAGGGCTTGTGTAGAAAATAGGGCCATGTAAATATTATTTTTATTTTATTATATATATATATATATATATATAATTATTATTATTATTATTGTTATTATTATTATTATTATTATTATATATTTTATAATTTTATTATTATTATAATTATATATTTTATATTATAATTAATGGTATATAAGGATATTTTTTCTTGCTGTTTACCATTTATGTTTAATATTTAGTTTATATTCCTGCACTTGATACTGTCTGAAGAATTTTATTTAATCCTATAACGTTCTCTTATTGATGTATTAACAAGTGTTGTTGCTTTTCTTTGTTTGCAGCAGCTCTAACTCGGCTGCTGTTGACCAAACTATTATTGTATGATATGTGATGTTGGCAGCAAGAGAAGCCAGGTCGAAAATCATGCAGCATGAACCTGTCTTACTTTAGTGTACCACTGGAATTTAGGTTTTTGTTCATATACTCTTGTATCATGGATATTTCTCCAAGCAGCACATGGAATCTGGGAGTTGGGTAACACTCATCCATTATGTCAGTATAGATTCTAGACTCAGATTCCTGCTGTGCTTATACTGGGCTTGTCAATTTTCGGTCCTGATGTACATGTGCATTGCATACAAAGTTCAATTAAATGCATTAGAACCGTAAAGAACAACAACAACATTATCATACACTAGCACTGTTTTGAGAGCCAGGTAATTTACAGCAAACTTCCAAGAAGAACATCAGTCCACAGCTGTTGGCCTGCTCTTTAATGCCACTAGCGCTACTGAATAGCATGAGCTTTTCCAGTCTGCATTTCATCAAAGCCTCTCCCTTCTCTGAGCCACAGATCATGTTTGGTTGCAGCGTTTGCTGAGAAAATAAACTCCTCAAGCCTTTGTATGAGTCACTTGACCAGGTTGGAATTGAGCACTCATTAATAATTAATGCATCTTTTTCAAGAGCCCATGCACAGAAGCTGAAATGTGACTTCACATCCTTGATTGCACTGTTTTTGCTGCTGCGGCAGATAGACTCATTAATTCTAGCTTGTCATTTGGTGTATGTGTAGTTTTGTACTTTTGTCCTTGCTTTTGGCAGTTTTATATGGATGGATATGCTTAGCTGTCAGTATCTCAGCTATTCAGACAAACACCCAACACACACACATATATACACACACACACACATATCCATGGTGGAGTGTAGCTCCAGGCGAACCTCAGGCATCTACCCATACTTGTCCTCAGTGTGTATCTTCAGGAGTTGCTCATATCAGGTTTTCATCATGAAATTTAATCTCAGGATTCCTTCTTTCTAACATGCCATATGTTATAACAATGCAGGAATTTTTTGACTTGTGCTGTCCATGTAAACAAGCATAAAGTATTCCCATTCTATTCATGCACTCTGGTTGTGGCCTTGGTTTGCTAAGATCTCAAAGAAAGAGTCTTAGGCTTATTTGAATCAGCATTTAAATGAATTCATTATTATTCAAAATAAAAATAAATTAATAATCATTCTGATTGTTTTCAATAAGAACTTTATACTGCAGAAAGGTAAACATGTTATATCATGTCTAGTATATCTTTTTAAAGGTGGTGTGCCATCTAAAAACATCAAAACAAAATTTGAACAGTGAGTGGACCCATTAGAAGAACTGTGCTCATAAAATATAATTCATTTAGTTGCTTTATCCTGCGAAGATCGCTGGGAGGTTGGAGTCTATCTCTCTCAGGGGTGCGGTGTGGGGGGTGTTACACTCTAAACAGCTCACCAGTCCATCGCAGGACCACACACAACCACTCACACTCACACCAGGGGGCAATTTGGAACAGCAAATTAGCCTTTTTGAAGGAAACTATATTATCTGGAGGAAACCCTATAAATCACAGGGGGAACATGAGGACTCCACAAAAAAATGTCCTCGCTGTGGCTGGAACTCGAACCCTTCTTGCTGTGAGGCGGACATGCTAACTACACCACCGTGCCGCTTCTCCTAAAATATCTTTATATAAAATGCATGATTTTACATGCAATGATTTTTTGACACATTACATACAGTAAAAGCAGAACTGTCAGCATTTTAATATTTTATATATACGCTCTGAATTTTAACATCAGAGTACACAACTACATTCACATGAGGAACTTCAGTTTCTGTCAACTTAGTATCTGGATCTCAAGTTGCTTGAAATTAAACATGCCAAAACTTTTGGAGCTTGCTGCCAGCAACAGAATATCCAGTTGCTCATTCCCGTACACAAGGCTTTTTTCAGGATATTCAGTGATTGGCTATAGAATCTCCAATTTCAGGCAATTTGAGTCTCGTCTGTGTGCTGAGCTTAAACGGTACGTGTTTAATTTGTATTACTATCTCTTAAAAATGATCATGTATAACTTCAGCGGTCCCATCAGGCAACATCAGTCCTTGCTTCCTTGACGTGGTGTTACCTTCTTCATTGGCTGTTCCAGCCTTGGAAGTGATGCGAATTCATTGTTTTGTCTTATTGGCTGCGCTGCGTGCAGCAGACATCAGTCTCAGATAACAAGATGACACAGCTGTGTCGCCAGGAAAATGGCGGAGTGCGAAGCATACGGCTGCACAAACAACACGCACAGAAATCATGGAAAACATAACATCACATTGGCATAGGCCGTACTCTGAAAACGTTTCCTTTCGGACGCAGTGCAGTAGTCTGCGAAGACCACTTCAAGCGACCTTCTATCGGCGTGACCTCAAGACAGAACAACTTGGCATGAAGCCCAAGCTTTTACGTCTAAAAAAGGACACAGTTCCCACGGAATTCCTTCAGAAAAAGACGAAGGAGGAGAACGGACGGGGGCAGCACCTCACCAAACGGAACCAGTAAAAGGTAACAACCTTTAGTATGTGGGAAGTTTTATCACCTAAAATGTTGCTCAGTGCTTGTTTTCCTGCGCTGGACAGCCCGGCTTAATGAGTTCACCTCACTGTTGGGGGGGGAAATGGTTGTTCTGCATTGGTTCAGCCCTCGCTAGTAATCCGGATAAAATTGCCCAGTATAGTGCTTTTTATAGTCATTTATGTTTGCTTAAACGTATACATTACGCATGAATTATGCTGTAAAGATGACCAATACCGGTACTCTTTTAATGCAGAATGTTCTGAGTTCATAAATGTGCATTTAAACAATCAGTATACACTGCTCAGCCAAAACAAAAAATCCTGCACTCTAATATTTTGTTGGACCACCTTTTAGCCATCTTTCGACCATCTTTATCCACATCTTGATTATAGTGTGTAATTGATTATAGCGTGTTACTGCCATGGAAATGATTATAGTGTGTAACTGATTATACTGTGTAATTGCCATAGCATTGTTCAACAAACTTAAGCAGCATCTTGAATTGATGACTGGAAAATCAAACCACTCCATAAAGTACTCTTACTTCCTGAACCACTCATGCTACTGTCTGAGCCCCAATTTTATATCAGTGCCATCAGGGAAGAAAAAGTCCATTGATAAGATAACCTGGTCATTCAGTACATTCTGGCCATCAGCAGAATTATTTCGCCACGTAATGTTGCTGAGCCTCGACCAGACAAACTGATGTAACAGTGCCATGGCGATTATGCCCTGTAAACAAATTACATTTACATTTACCACATTTAGGAGATGCCCTTATGCAGACCCTTATCACTACCACTGACCTTCTGATCAGTAACCCAGAGCCTTAACCACTAAGCCACTACTGCTCTTATCAGTGGTAAAGGAGGTGTAACAAAATATTATGCCGCACAACCTTTTTTTTTTTTTTTTTTTTGGCCTGGGCAGTGTGTATGCTTGACTTGGCTAATATTAAGTATATAGAGTATACAGTTAACATAATTTGTGCTGGATTTGTTTAGGAAGGTCACAAAAAAATTGAATAGATTAATTTAAAAAAGTGGTGGCAGTGGTGGCTCAGTGGTTAAGGCTCTGAGTTAGTGATCCAATGTTCGGGGGTTTAATTCTCAGTACAACTATGTAAGTTGTATAAAAAATGATACGTCAGTCGTAATGCCGCAAATGTAATTCGGCCGTCAACAGGCTCCCTAATGGTGCAAGAGAAATACATTTTGCCCCATAATTCAAAGAATAAGAGTGCAAATCCTGACAATGCCACAGCTATGTGTGGCTGGGGAGGCAAAATAATAAAAAAATGTTTGCACTTGGTTAGGAGTGCTGGCACACTCTTTTTCATTCTTGTGTCAATCACAGCAACACTATGCACTTTTGTTCTATTTAACTTAGGCCGTCAAAAAACTCACAGTTCTGTTTATCTCACTTATTATATCACATTTATCTCAAATACTGTGTTTTGTGTGTGTAAAATAAATTCCACAAAGCAACGATTTCTCAACTTGTAATCTAACACTTGTGGACTCATCTGCTTCATTTCTTACTTTTCCCTTAGCCACTTACTAAGACCATCTAGCTTGTTTACAGTCTCAGAACTTGAGGCTGCCCTCTTCTCTGCAAGTGAAAAAAATCTCTCACAAGGGACAGAGGTGGCAGGGGTTGCCAGATATTTGCGAGCCAGGACAAGCAGCTGTTGATAGGCCCCTGTATGAGTTGACCACCACTGTAGCGGGCACTCCTCCATACTGATGCTGGGTTCTGCTTTGTAGCTGTTCAGAGCAATGTTTGTTCCCATCATGTCATCATCCCAATCTGTGTCTGAAGCAAAGGGCAGGAGGCTCCTTTTCTATGGTGGCTATTCTGCAGGCTCTGGTGTAGCCCTGTTGGGTTCTTTTTGAAGCAGTATCTCAAAGCTGGTCCACATCTCTTCTCTGTCTCCTCTTGGTAGATACTTCAAGTCCTTAAAACATGGGTCGAGTGCTGAAGCCATCTTGAGCATCTACCTCATTGTAGAGGTTTGCTTGCCGTTGGGACAGGTCCTTTTTAAAGGCAGTCTTGAACCTTTCCACATGGATTTTTTCTGCTGGATCCTCCTCTGAGACTTCCATGGTGCAGAATAGGTGGCAGAGAGCAGGCAACATCACAGAGCAGGAGACATAAGTCTCACCTCCAAGGAGCTAAATCACAATAAGAGATGCACATAGTACATTTAAAAAGTGTCACAACAGAAAGTTTTATTTAGGACAAGCGAACATAATGTGCACCAGTTCAGTCAATTTTGCAAACATTTTGCAAAGACCGTGATAGCAAATCTAATTTTAATAAAATGACTTCTGGCAGCTCAGAAGAGCCATGATAGCTTCCTGGTTCTTCAGAATCGTGGCCAGCAATGAGTTCCATCTTGTAGGAAAATCCTGAATCAGTTGTTCTGTCTGCTAACCATGTTCTTTTTGCTGCTGGTGGAGCTCTTCTGTTTTGGCAGGGCTGTGTTTAAAATGCCCCACTATCTTACGACACTTTGCCAATACATCACAAAACCTGCTGTACACAAGACAAACAGTGATGCTTCCCTGTAACATGTGAGCTGTACAAGGCATGTGGTGAAACAGTAGTTGTGCTGAACAGCAGTTGTAATGCTCTGGACCGCAAAACTCTACAGAGGGTGGTCAGATCCGCACAACACATCAAAAGGTCTGAACTACCAGCCATCCAGGACCTCTACACACAGCACTGTAGGACGAAGGCCCAGCAGCTCCTCTCTGATCCCAGCCACACACTCTTCATGCTTCTGACATTGGGCAGACGGTACCGCAGCATCCGGACTCGTACCAGCAGATTCAGGGACAGTTTCTACCCACAAGCCATCAGGCTACTGAACTGCTGATATACTGCTTGAAACCTGAAACTTGAAATGGAAGCTTTTTCACTGCAGCAACCATGTTTCGGACAATGTCTGTACCGACTATGGTCACCTTTTGTTGAACTCCCCATGTTTCCGTCAGACAAAAACTGTTGAGCGTAGGCGTAGTGCCTGGTGTTAGCTTTTAGCAAACATTCAATTCAATTCAATTCATTTTTATTTGTATAGCACTTTTTACAATTGACATTGTCACAAAGCAGCTTTACATAGTAAAAGTAATTTAAGGAGGAATTTAAAAAATTTTCTACAACCCCCTACACAACCCTGTACTCATCCCTAATGAGCAAGCCCGCGGTGACAGTGGCAAGGAAAAACTCCCTCAGTTGACACGAGGAAGAAACCTTGAGAGGAAACCTTGTTAGGTATGCTTATAAACAGTGTAATGGTAAAAGAAGAGTTTATTAGTGCTGGGTGCAAGCAGGGATTCCGGCATAATGGCAGCATAACTACAAAGAGAGAAAAAATAATCTGATTCAGGAGCAGCTCTACATCCGGGCACTACGCTCATGTTACTAAGTGTATAAAACAGTGTGCTGTTTAGGATTCAGCCATATTGTGCAGCCAATTTTAAAAATTAAAATAAATGAAAATGAATAAAACCAACCACAAAACAAACATCATAGTCATAAACTGCATGTACCGTGCAATGTTTTGGCCAAGTATGACCCGGATTCGTCATGGCGAGTGGGGTAAACAATTCGTTCATACTCCATATTAATATATAAATGGAAACATTCAAAACATCCCATGTTGTTCATTTAAAAGAAGCAAGTCTTGTTTGCATGTTTTCTCTTTTTCTTCTTCTTCTTCTTTTTTTAATCAGGGTCTCCATAGGTCACCTAGTACTCAGGTCATCTAGGTCTCAGGGTCACCTAGTACCTTCCCCCTTCTTACCATGCACCTCAATTCATGAATTCATATACAACAAAGGTGGATGAATAGAATTTTACAAACTTCTGAGGTCCTTCACATGACTTATCAGCTCTAATCTGGAGTCACTTCATCACTTTCCCTGATGTTTGAAGTTAATGATTAAAAGTACTTTGGAGCTTAGTGGAAGTATTCAGTGGTAACAGTGCTTCATCTTTCAAGATCCCATGCCAGATACACTGCTAGATCTGGGTGAAAGAAAAGGAGGTAGGAAGAAAGTACAGGATGAAAGAGGGTCTGGGAATCAGAAATTGTTTCAGATGCAGGATTCCACCAAGGGTGAAGTTTATCTCCCAGCACACTCATGCAAGATGGAATTGTGTCACGTTCGTGTTTCAGTCGGCAGCCAGAGTCGGTTCCTTTTGTTTTAAATCCAGGAAGGGACTTAAAGGATTATAGCCTAACATCTAATGTCAGCTCAGGGTGGAGATTGGTGATTAATGAAGCCTAGAAAGTATGCAATCATTAGTAATCAGAATGTCAAGCGAACTTGTATTTCCATGTTGGCCTGACGGCTAAAGAACACTATACTACTATAATGAGCCAGAATTATAGTAATGCAGCATAAAAATCAAGACATAAATCAGTCCTTTTTAAAATATATAATCATTTATCTTCACTGACTTTATTCCATCATTTGAAAGAATGTTTTCCTCAGCGGGGTGGACATGGAGCTTGTCGATATTCATTTGTTTTTTTTTATTTCAGACCCTTGATCTCAGACCCTTGATCTGTGATGCGACTATTCTTCTTGCTGTGCCACCTCACCACACTCTATTTGTTTTTCTAAATTAAAAGGTGACATCCACAGTAGCTTAGGAAAAGGGTTGTCGTTACAACCTGAGCAGGAAACACCAAGTTAGAGGTTGATATTACCATTCTGACAGTCTGGAAAAAAAAGTGATATCATGTCCCTTTTCTTTATTTTCTTTCTTTATTTTTTGTTCAAATTCATTGAAAATAGCACTTTTGCCCATAACACCAATGTATGGGTTAACACCAGAGTAAATGGTGTAAATGGTGTTTGGCTGACTGTTTCTTTTGCCTTTCAGGTTACCATATGCAGGCTATTTTGGAGGGGTCTCTGGCTTGAGCAAGAAGCAGTTCCTCAAAATCAACGGCTTCCCCAATGAATACTGGGGATGGGGAGGAGAGGATGATGACATCTACAACAGGTGACTTCTTAATACATATTGTATACAGATAAAGCCCACAGTATTTCTCTCTTTTAGTTTTAACTACTGATGAAATCCCATGTAACACCGGAAATTTTATGCAAAACTGCTTGTATGATTTGGATCATGAACATATCCTTTCTTTCTTTTGTAGAAAAATAATGCATTTCTTTTGCAAACTCCACTCTGACCTCCATATTTTTTTACAACTGATGAGTGGTTTGGCCAGTATATTTCTGATCTTGCTCCTTTCTGAACACTGGATTGTGATACCTTCATCCCTGCCCAGTGTAGGTTGCTGGCGTTGTCACTGGCTGTCTTTTTTTTTTCTTCACAACTCTCACAATATTTTTTCCTCAACTTCTGCTGTTTTTCATGGCTGACTTGTTGGAATCTGGTTGTTAGTACAGCACAGCTGTGTTTCTTTCGCAGGGCATTATAAATTACTGCATAAGTAGATCCTTCCTACTTTTAAAATCAAATTGTTGGACAGCAATAATTGCTGCCCTTATGTTTAGTGTTACAGCCGGCTCTAGTCGCAACATAAACAAGGCAGACACAAACAAATATTTGATTCAATGTGCGATTTATTGATCAATTAATCAATATCTAGGCGGGAAGAAAAAACATAATTATGTGGATGCGAGTAGAGTGTACGTGTATGAAGGTGCAGTGTCAGAAGTAGATAACAGAAATGAGAGCAAAAAATTTAGAGCAAAGGTGAGAGCTCCTGAAAGAAGGTGTCGGTGGATATTTAATACCCACTTCCCAGGTGTAATCCATTACCTGATTAAGCCTCCCCTCTGCCACCACCAGAAGACAGAGAGAGGGACCTCCTTCCCCAAAAGAGACTCTACTTGGTGAGTTGCATTTAAGACACATCTGTTAACCCAGTCTCATCACCAAGCCATCCATCTCTATCCACCCTGGGCCCTAGGTCTAGAAAGGAATAGAAGGGAGAAAATGAGGGAGGAGTACAGACTTACAAAGCTCAGGACAAGGCGGCAGCCACCACACTGCCCCGGCCTTTAACGTGCTCAATCACCAGATGGTATGGTTGAAGGATTAAAGGCCATCTCATAAGCCACTGGTTATTAACTAACGGATTACGGTCAGAGTGGACCATCACCAGATATGGAGAGCCTAAATAGACTGCGAAGTGTTGAACAGCAAGAGGAGCTTCTAGTAGAATAGCGCCACTGGCAATTGTTAAACATTTCAGAGAAATAGGAGGCTGGGTGCTCAACACCATCCTCCCCAATCTGCAAAGGAACAGCTCCTGCTCCACAGCCACAGTCTACAGCAAATGTGAAAGCCTTATCAAATTTTGGTGGAAGCAGCACTACGGCACTTGCTTCAAAGGCCGACTGACAAGCCGAAGACCACTGGAAAACCCTTTTTGTGCTTAAAAGGTCTGTTAGAGGGGTAACAACAGAGGCAAAGTTCGGTCAAAAAGCACGGTAGAACCCTGCCATTCCCAAAAACCTACACAACTCTGTATAGTGTAGTAGGTGTTGGAAAAGAACAGAATGCATCAACTTTTGCATCTACAGGACACACCTGCCCTCCAACTACCTTTCCAAGGTAAATCACACAGGCCTTTCCAAACTCACATTTGGAAAGGTTGTTGGTCAAATTAGCTTTCGCAAGACGAGTTTCTTGATAAGGGCGAAATGATCAGACAAAGAGGAACTATAAAGAACTAAATCATCCAGGTAAGCTTCACAATTGGTCATCCCACAAAGCACCTTATTTACCAGTTGCTTAAAAGTGGCTGGAGCATTTTGAACACCAAAAGACATTACTTTATATTGTAGAAAATCATCTGGTGTTACAAAAGCTAACAATTCTCTAGCTCTCGCAGTCAAAGGTACTTGCCAATATCCCTTTAAAAGGTCTATTGTGGTAACAAACTTTGCAGAGTCCCAACACAGGAAATGGATAACAGTTAACCTTGGTTACAGTATTAAGCTGTCTATAATCTGTGCAAAACCTGTAGGACCCATAAGGCTTGTTAACAAGAACACAAGGAGAGTTCCACGAGCTAGAACTGGGTTCAGCCAACTCATTATTCAAGAGATACTCCACCTCTTTCTTCAACACTTCCCTGTTCCACTTTTTAAGGGTTTCGCCCTATAAGCATGTTGTTTGATAGGTTGAGCTGAACCAACCTCGATATCATGTTCAATTATTGTGGTTCTGGTTGGTACATGAGAGAAAAGTGATGGAAAAGACAAGATCAAAAGCATTATTTCTTCTCTATTCTCAGGGGATAAACCAGCAAACACCTGTCAGTTCTTTAACCATCCCTCAACAATTCCCTCAGAGGTAGTAGTAACCCCATTTTCAGCATCATACACCTGATTGCTCGAGACACTTTTAAGTCTAGAATTTCCACAGGTAGAAACAGTTACTACCACAACAGGGTTTTTTAGAGGAATGTAAGATTTCAAAAGATTAAGATGGGAAACTTGATTTTTTTTTTTTGTGACAGTCAGGGGTATCCAATAGATAGTTCTGATCCGATAAACATTTCAATACTGTGTAAGGGCCACAAAACTTGGCCTGGAAAGGACTGGACACAGGTAACAAAGCCAAAACTTTATCACCTGGACTGAACACATGAGGTGTAGCTTTTAGATTATAGTTTCTGCATTTTCCTCTGTGCCTTGCTCAACTTCCTTTGAGCCGCAGCTCTGACCTCATGTAAACAAAGACGGAAACATTTAACATAGTCCCGAATATTATCTGGAGGTTGAGTTCTTCCACTGGTCTGCAAGAACAGCAGTTGGCCCCCGAACCGTGTGACCAAACACTAGTTCATTTGGGCTAAACCCAGTGCTTTCCTGTGACATTTCTCTACTAGACAGCAGGAGCCATGGAAGGCCATCTTCCCAATCAGCAGCAAGTTCCACACAATATGACCTGAAGAGAGACTTTAGGGTTTGATGGAACCGTTCAAGTGCCCCTTGGCTTTGTGAATGATAGGCATTAGAGACATTATGCTTTGCCTTAAGCTGTTGCAGAGCTTAAGAATATTGCCTTGACATAAAGTTGGAACCTTTGTCTGATTGAATGACCTAGAGTATTCCAAAAGTTAACATGAAATTGATAAGCCCTTTAAGAACAGACTTGGTCGTAATTGATCTTAGGGGATAGGCTGCCGGATATCTAGTAGATTGACACATCACAGTTAATAAGTAATAGTGTCAATTTTAACACCCCTTCTCTAAATTTTAGAGGGACCACTATCTGTACAAAATGGCTGACAAATGAATCTCTCTCACAGATACATTTTCAGCACAGCAGTCCATCCTGCAGAAAAAAACATGACTTCCCAACTTCTTCTTTACCAAGTAAAGCAAACAGAGGTTTAAGAGTAACATCTGCACCCTGTTCCAGAATTACCTCTTCACGGGTAATGCTAAATGTCTTAAACAAAGTACGGACATTTTCTTCCAGTTTGTCAGCTTTATGCTCAGCATGAAGTGGTATAGCATTTCAACAGTTAAAACCACTGCCTTCACTCTTGGCACTAGCAGTTTCACCCACGAGTGGAATCCCTTTATCAATGACGGAATCATGCTTTTGAGCAGGAACTGAATGTTCAGAGTCCATATTTGGACTCCTGACAAACCCGGTATCTTTACTCAGACCGACAGGAGAAGTTTGATCAGATTTAATACGTTCCAACTCATCTTTGAGCTGTTAAGCCATTGTACGAGTGACTGCACATGCTGGAAACACTGCAGGAAACTTTTTCCCACACTCATCCGGAACAGGAGAGCTAATCTGCACAAGACTGATAATGGGAGGGGGTACCATCTCTGACAAAGCCCAAACATTACGTCCAGCTAAATCATTCCCTAGTATGAATGTTACAGCAGGTACTGGGAGAGAATGTCGCACTGCAACCACCACATCACCAGTAACTAACTCAGACTGTAGATGTATATGATGTAAGGGAACCTCAACAAAACCCATTTCAAAGCGCCTTACCAGCACACTCTTACCAGTAGCTGTCTGAGGACAGAGTGGCAAAACTTCCTGAAGAATAAATTGATAGATTGCGCTGCCCATGTATCGCAAAAAGAATATGCACTGGTACTGGTTCACCATCTCTGGACACAGGCACAGTCCCTGTAGTTACAAAAGGAGAATACTCAGGGTGAATATGGTCAACTTGAGTTGTGCAACTGTTTGGGGCTGTTACACCCACTGCCTGATCTGCCAGTGGACTTAAGGATGAATAAGAGTTAACCAGGCTGACAGGTTTAGCTGATTTCCCCTTCTTATACAAAGAACACTCTATCATCTTACGGCCTGGTTTTCTACAAAAAAAAAAAACAGACCACTTCAGATTTTTTAACAGGGGACCGGTTTTGAGCGGACTGAGACAGTAAGCCAGAAACATTTTCAGGATTAGACCTCCATTTACCACGTGAAAAGTTCTCTAACTTTGCTGGTCCAGCATTCCACTCATTCCAAAAGGTACCTCTATGTGTCAGACTATATTCTTCAGCCAAAATGGCTGCATTAGCCAAAGTTAACACTTTCTGTTCATTTAAATATGTAGCAATAGACTCAGGAACACAGTTTTTAAACTCTTCTAAAAGAATTAGCTCCTTTAACTGGTCCAAAGTTTCCATCTTTTGTGACAAACACCATCTATTAAACATGCTCTCTTTCTCTTTAGCAAACTCAACAAAAGTATAATTTCCAGTTTTCCTGAGGTTTCGAAACTTTTGGCGATAAGCTTCCAGAACAATTTCATAAGCCTGCAAAATAGCCGTTTTAATCACACTATATTGTGGTAATACAACTGGAGTGTCCACACCTCTTCAGGCCATCCCAATGTGAAAGCAACACACTCAAAATGTGCAAAATACTTATCTACCTCTTTATCAGAGAATGGAGGAACCATCCACAAATTCTTACTGACACCATAACTAGGCGGTTGAGGAGTCGGTGATGGTGAAAAACCAGGCTGGGGGACCACTGACAGTGCCTACACCCGTTCCAGCTCTAACTCTAAACGGAGTTTCTTAAGCTGGAATTCTCTCTCCTTATCCTCATGTTGTTCAATTTGCTTGAGCTTTTCAACCTCCAAATTCCTTAGAGCAAATTCATTTTCCCATTCTTTCTCCTTTAATGCCAATTCTCTTTCCTGCAAAGCTAGCTCTGTTAATACAGGTTCTGGCTTTCTGGATATACTTTCTTTCATCACTCTACTTTCTACCACCCCCTCAGCTGTTAAAGTGTCTTGTAGCACCTGCAGTATTGTCTTTTTAGACTTCTTCTCATTGCTTGACAATGGGACCTGATAATGTTTTTGCTACTTATAATAACTGGTCTTTAGTAAGCTGTTCAATCAACTCAGCAGAGGGTTCACTAAAGAATGCTTCTACAGGAGAAGACATGATAGAAAAATACTAAACAAATCACAGAAGAAATCAAACACCTTCTAGCTCTCACACAAACCAACACTCACCTAAATGCAGAGAAATTTAACTTTCAAATTATTTTAACTTCCTAATAAATTCCAATAGATACAATACAGTATCATTACTAAATAGCTCAACCATTAAAAATCCACAATCAGGACTACTGAGGTAAAGATATACTCGTACTATTTAACCAGTTTGACACTAACTTCAAACAGCCTTCCAACATCAATCAATTATCAATTATCAATCAATGCATAAATTACTGCGCAGCATTTACTCAAACAGCCACATAAAGTTTGCAGGAAAAAATGGCTCGACAAGCTGCATCATTGCTCTCTCTTAAACCGATGTAGACGGGAAGGAAAGAAAAGAGAAAATTACTTACTGCTCTCATCATCACAACTCCAGTCCTAACCAAAACAAAAAACTAACCTACACCTTACTCTTCAGAAACGTGTGGGCTTGGGGTTCATTAAATGCTAACTCGTAACAGGTTGTGCACCTGCTGGAAAACATATCCCTGATGAGAATCTTAAATATTCTCACCCAGGATTGTTTCCTAAAAAAGTAAAAAATAAACCTAAAATGAAAAAAAAAAAAAAAACTCAGTGTTCGATGGAAGGATCTATTGATCCAGCTGAAACACTGCTAACTAACTGAGTGCTCGGACGCAAATACTGGAAGAATTTAATGAATGGAATGAATGAATGAATGAACCACGTATGTCGCCCTGGGCCGCATCCAAAAATAATTACTATAACTATGACACGGAAAAACAAAATCCTGGATGAGCCCCTACTTTTATATATATGTCACTTTTAAATATTTGATTCAGTATGCAATATATTGATCAATTAATCAATGTCTAGGCAGAAAGAAACACCATAATTATGTGGATGCAAGCTGAGTGTACTTGTATGAAGATGTAGTGTCAAAAGTGGATAACAAAAATGAGAGCAAAAAATTTAGAGCAAAGGTGAGAGCTCCTGAAAGAAGGTGTCGGTGGTTATTTAATACCCACTTCCCAGGTGTAATCTATTAACTGATTAGGCCTCCCCTCTGCCACCACCGGGCAGACAGAGAGAGGGACATAACATTAGACACACCTGAATGTTTCAGAGGGTGGCACAGGGCCGTAGTGCTTAGCATGTACACCTCCTAGCAAGAGGGTCCTGTGTTCGAGTTTGCATGTTTTCCCTGTGCTTGTGTGGGAATCCTACGGATACTCTGGTTTTCTTCCACAGTCCAAAAACATCAGAATCAGAATCCTTTATTGATCTCGGAGGAAATTGTGTAACATTAGGCTATGCACATTATGCTAACTGGCTGTTCCAAATCTTCCCAGAGATGTGATTGTAAGTCTAAATGATTGTGTGTGTTGGCCCTGCAATGGGCTGGCGAGCTGCTTAGGGTGTACCCTGCCTTCACTCAGAGTCAGCTAAGATAGGCACCAGTCTACCCGTTACCCTAGTAAAGGATTAAGTGGTTCTGCGAATAAATGAATGAAAGTCCAAGACCCACAAAGTGCCAAAACGTCTGCTTTTATAGAGCTGCTAATACTTGCTGATTTGATCAGCAACAGCTGCCTGCTAATTACCTTCTTAATTCATATCAATCATTAAGGGTGTCCTTAATTTTTCACAAATGGCTTCTGAATTTTGGATTATTATTATTTTTTAAAATAAATTATGATACAGTGAAATAGTCCTAGGCCACCTGAGGTTCTGTTTACCTAATTTTAAGACCTGTTAACGACCAGATGATATCTTTTAATTATGGCCAAATGCATAAAACCACAGAAGTGACAAAAGGTGTACTTAATTTTTCGCAAGCTTGTACTGACCACCATAAAAGAAAACTCATTGAGCATAGACAGACAGACAGGCAAGCATATTGATAGATAAGCATGTAACACAGTTTCCTCTGGGATCAGTAAAGTATTCTGAGTCTGATTCTGTAAGGATGGGTAGGTGGATAAATAGATGTTAACAGTTAAAGAAGCTCGCTCTCTCTCTCTCTCTCTCTCTCTCTCTCTCTCTCTCTCTCTCTCTCTCCCACTCTCTTCTCACTGAGTTGCATGTTGTATAAAAAAGCTTTCATAAAAAATTACTGCAGTAGCTTTAATGGATTACAGCATCGACATTTCCCTCGAGAGTGTTTGTTCATAGGGCCTATTTTTATAGCTGATGATAAGATGGCCAATTATTTAAATCTTACTTGTAGGATGTTATGCACCATGCTTCCTAGGCCTACTAAGTTCGGATTAATTCATGATTCATTTCTATTTAATGGTTTGTGGGTGTTGTCTTTGTGCCAAAGTTGTTCAGGATGCTAATCATTAACTAATAATAGTAGTAGTAGTAGTAATAATAATAATACTTATGCAAACAGTTATCCTACGATTCATGGTCAGTAACCATGTACCTGGAGCCGGATCACTTCTCCACTGCTAAAATGCAGTTCTGGCTCCAGGGTGTTTGCTGTGCTTTATCTTCTCACATTCTCTTCACGCTCATTGTTCCCCTTCACTGCTTCCCTACAGAAAAATAGCTGGTTTGGCAGCTCACGGCTAAAAACTGGAATCATCTGTCATTCGGATCAGCAGCTCTGCTTTTGAAAGACCTGCAGCTGCACACTACATAACTTCTCACCCAAGGCATCTTCTGCACTCTTATTGGTCATTTGGGTGTCAAAATACTTGCGCATCACCCAGCTATCCAATAATAAAAATATCCAGTGTGAGTGCAGAGTCTTGAGGAAAATCTTTTATATAAATGTATTTGAAGCTATTAAGGAAAGAAAGTGAGAAAAATAGAGAAATATTGTTCTGCAGTGATGTCTTGCTAGTGCATGGCTTCAGCAGAGCGTTTGAGCTCAACGTTTGTAAAGTCCCCTGCTAACAATTCTCTGAGGCCTTAGAAAGATGGATGAAAGCTGTTGTGCTTCAGATGTTATATAATGGCTGAAGTTTGGGAGAACTATATATTATATTTCCTGTATGCCATTATACTTTGGTATGGCAACTTTTCATGCTTCTAAAGTCCTTAAGTTTCAGCGCACTCAGATAATTACATTGTGGGTTTTTTTTTTTTTTTCGTTTTTTTTGTACCGAGCCTTCTTATTAGCTGGCCTTCCCTCACTGCCTCCAATGCACAGCTGTATCTTTACCCATCCCAGTCTGCCTCCCAGGGCACTGAGCATGGAGCATTCAGTTGACGGAAGGTGACCCACCAATTAGAGCAAGCTAGGCACAGAATGTGGAAAGACCATAAATGAGAGGAGGAAGCCAAACAGGCTGTCTAGCACTTGCACTCAAAATCTGCATTTCAGGGGGAGGTGGGGAAGCAGCTTCCTGAAAAACTGTGGAGTTATTTTGGATTAGAAATTATACTTTGGTGCTGCACTGGTGTCAGAAATAAAAAAAAAAATAAAGTGTTAAAAGTAGGTATAATGACCATTTACAATAACATTAGTCTCCACAAAGACGCATGCAATGCCCTTGAGCTGATTTATTTTTCTTACCTGTGGCATGCAATAAGGCATTACTTCATGGCTACAGCACACAATTTTATAGGCATTGTGGGCATAAATAGCCTTTTTTCTGTATACTCTGTGGACCAAAATAGCTCTGAGAGAAATTTTTGACAATACAAGACACTGATAACTGCCCAGCTCTCACCTTTGACTTATGTCAAAACCAGAGTTAAAAAAAATTAGAATAGATTTCATCCATTGGAGTTCACTTATCCCACCTCACCATCTACACCCAGAAGCCATGGACTTGCATCTTGAGGAAGAGGAAAGAAGCCCTAAAGGGAGAATTTCCTATCCTTTTCACAGGATAATAATGAAAGTGGCACCTGGCAGAAGTTTAAATGGTGTCATGGCAGGGGAAAAGAGACAAGAGACCACTTGAGAAATTTGAGGTTGTCAGTGTGATGCACACAGTAAGGTGAATATTTTCTACTGTGCTCCACTTGGTCGAATTGTTTTATAGACAAGCTCTTTTTAAGCTCCACACAAATTTTCAATAATAGAAAAATTGCTCTAACTCCAATTATTGTATAGACACCAATTATCGACCTGTGTACTGTTGAGACGCTCTGTTTTTTTCCAATCCACTGTGAGGGACAGCTTACAAACGGCATATTAGCACACTGACTGACTCACTGATTTGTCACTGGGAAGTGTAGGAGTCCCCCAGGACATCCCTAAATTTTTCATGAAACAGAATCAATAAACTAAAAGAATGAGCAAGAAATTTCAGCGCGATGTTATTTTCCCCAGACGTTTAATCCTATCCCAGCATTGATATACATATTTCTGTATCACCTGCCAGTGAATTCCAGTTGAATTCCTCAGTAATTAAATTAAATAGCTGGGAAAATGTCTAGAGTTAAAAATTATTAAAATTAAGTAACAGTGGAAAAATATCTAGATCAAAAGTATAATGGCTAAGCTGTTTGAAATTTAAGGTCTATAAATAATTAAATATAATCATTGTGAATTAATTATTTTTATGCATGGCGCTACATCAGATATGTCACCTGGTGTCAGAGAACTCGTTAGTGTAAGTGGTGATCTACACACAGACAGACTACTTTGAAGCTCTCTTATACACACACACACACACACACACACACACACACACACACACACACACACACACACACACTGGCAAGTTCACAGTTTTGGCCGAGATAGATAAAGGTATTAGCAGTGCTATTCCGAACTCGACAACAGCGGACACACACACACACACACACACACACACACACACACACACACACACACACACTTATTTATTTATTTTGGCGGGGGGACGTTGGGTTGGCAGGGACACTAGTGCATCATGTATACGTGTATCGGCAGTGCTATTCCAAACTCGACAATAGCAGATACACACTCTCTCTCTCTCTCTCTCTCTCTCTCTCTCTCTCTCTCTCTCTCACTCACTCTCACTCTCTCTCTTTACCCTTCTCTCTCTCTCTCTCTCTCACACACACACACACACACACACACACACACACACACATATACAAACACACAAATTTTACACCGTCAACAACTCAACATCTCACTAACAGAAGGATGGTGTCATTTAACATGACCCCTCCCCCTTTTCTTCTTTCTTTCTTTCTTTCTTTCTCTCTCATGCTCGCTTCCTCACGTGATCTCTCTCTATTCCCACTCTGCTTTCATTTGATATCTGGCAGCGGAGACATGAATCAGTTCTAATAATGCTAAGTCCTTTTGACTCCATGGGGTCTAGTGCAATTAAATGAACAGTGGAGCAGAGTGAGAGAGACAACCTACAGAAATAGTCCACTAATCCAATCAGAGAGAGAAAGAGAGAGAGTGAGAGAGTGAGAGGTCTAGTCAACAGTATTTATTATAAATGTCACTGTTTTTAGGGAAGTACTGTATCAGCTTTCTTGTTTCTTAAAAGAGGCATCTTAGCCACTCTAAATAATGTGTTTGTTGGTGGTGGTGGTGGTGGAGGTAGTGTTGGCATTTAATAATTGCTGGGTGGTGTTTTTCTCCTCTCTTTGTCTAGTTATTAAGAAAATACTCAGGGACTTTTTACAGTAATTGCTTATCACCACATCCCTAACATATTCCTGATTCACACATAATAACATTAATGCATTTCTCTCTACTGAGAGAAAACTGTGAAATACTGGTTTACTCTAAAGTGACAAGACAGCCAATTAGAGACAGTTAACTTATTTGAGAACAGAAGAGATGTTGAAAAAACCGGGATCAAATGTCTGGCGACATGGACCATCAGAGGCACGGCAGAATGTAATCATTGTTAAACTCCGTGTTAAAAACATGCTTCCCAACACCTTTTGTAGTTTGTGGTTCACAGTAGTAACAAAAAAAAGTATGATGTGATTTTCTTTTTTTTTTTTTTTTAAAGAATTAAGGAATTGTTGACAATTAACTGTGGTGTAAGAGCAGTCATGTCAGGCTGCAACACACCATCCTCTTGCTAATTATGTCCTTGGCTATGTCCTGCTGTTTTATTCCATATAAAACACACGGTTGCACTCAACAATAAAAGCCTGAGAGTAAGCGAGTCATGAGGCGGAACACAGGAGCACTATAGTAAGAAATGATTTAGGGTATTTGTGTTGTTGTTGTTTTCCTTTTGGGCTTTTGTGGTTTCGTGAGTACTGTCAATAAACCATCGAGTGTAAAATCTATTATTGAATTATTGACAACATTATCATCAGCTATTTTCAATACCAACTGCTTTCCCCAGCATCTGTCTGTTGTTTTAAAGGGAACGGTTTGTACTGTGCTGAACTTTTACTACATCTACTGTAATTACTGAATTTTTTCTCATACCGACCCTTGGGCTTTCTGTCCCAATAAATATTTTAAGAAAACAGTGTGATTCCTGAAGAGAAGCCACATACAGAGAGAATAAGTTAAGCTTTGTTTAATTAAACAAACAATGTTGAGCTAAATCATGGCTGAAGAACTTGAAATGTGGATATTTGGTTCTACTTACCATGTGTATGTGTGTGATTTGCATGAGATAAACAAGGATTTAATGGGCTCTTGGTTTGGTGGTCAGTGAAAGCATTTAGACATAAATAAATAATGATACCTAGCTTTACTGCACTTTTGATCACATTACCTATTTTATTAAAGGGGAGCTTTATAGAATTAGATTAAATACTTTTACCGTAATTAGTACTAATTTAATGCACAAACATGACTTAGAAGAGAGGCACGGCCCCAGTAAATAATAACAGAGCCCCCAAATAATAATTATATTTATAATAATTAATGAAATGAAATTATTATATTATATAATTATAATTAATAATATAATTATTTATAATAATTTTTCCCCCAAAGAAATGGGCAGCGCCGTTCCTGTCTAGCAGACTCTCCCAGATCAACCACTCAGAATGATATTCTCATGTAGCGCTACCCTTCACGTCCGCTTGCGGACATTATTCCATTATTTTCTTTGTAACACAATCAGATAAGAAATATGTAAAAATATGAAGTAATTTGGTCAAATGCCTACATCCTTTTGCTAAAATAGTCCCATTTTAATTGTTCAAAATATATACATTTTATGGAGCAGTGGTGGCCCGGTGGTAGGGTGCTGGATTACTGATCCCAAGGTCGGGGGTTCCGACTATCAGCGGGTTGTCACTGCTGTCCCCCCAGTGCAGCTAACTGGGTTATCAAAGGCCGGCCATGTCTCTCACTGTCTGTAGTGAGAGGCATGTAAAAGAACCATTGATGATTTTCGTAAAGAGTAGGCTGCATTGCCGTCAGCGTGTTTCTGCCCTGTGATGGCCTGGCGAGCTGTCCAGGGTGGACTCTTCCCTCGCCCATAGACGGCTGAGATGGGCGCCAGCCTCCCCGCGACCCTAATTAGGATTAAGCGCTTCACAAAATGAATGAATGATATACATTTTATTCGTCCTAATGCAAATTTGGGAGCCAGTCATTGTTTTGCCGTGCTCTAATGAGAAGCTAACAGCATGGGTGTGCCTTTAAATAGCATAGAAAGCACTTTTGCAAGATCTTTGCAAAAGTGTTGGTGCTAGAGGTATTATTCAGAGAGGAAGTTCATATAAAAATCGGAATACACACCCAGATCAAAAACAAGGTGTTAGATATAAATACACGAATAAGCCAGAATGATAGTTTGGTTCATATCTGCTAGTGCTATACTAATGTGGTGTAAGTGTATTTTTCCATTTTCATAAATCAATTACCCTCCCCACCAAAGTAGAAAATTACAAGTGACTTTCTGACCTGTTGATCCAGTTTGGTTTGCTTCCTTTGCTTCGTTTTCCTGCCTCTGTAGTTCGGCGTTGAGGTAGCATCTTTTTTGTCTGCTTGTTCGATAATTGGGACTTGTGCTCATCGTTTCCTTGTAAACGTCTCCTTGTCCACCCTCTCCCTTGCAACATTGGCTGGCCATTCTGGCTTAAACATATATTCCTGTATATCTTCTTTCCACTGAGAATCCATTAAGTGATAACTGTATTTTTTCACTTGAATATAGCTAAATGCACTCCATGCTCTACCTCCTAATCGCCATTTTATTGTTTAGTTTTGGGACAAGGTCACAAAGTTTTGGTGATCGAGTGTTTATAACTTTGAAACGACTGCCGGTGAGCGTTACCTCTGACACTGAGTGACGCTGAAAGACGAACAAGGTCACGGGGCTTTGAAAAGAGATAGATTGACGTTACTGTGAAACACTAATTCAAAACCATATGTGGCCTTCCAAATGAGATAATTACCTTTGACCTTGTGGGACCTTGAAAGGTCAAACCTCTGTTATAACCCCCACACAAAATAATTTTTTTTTGCTAATTTGGTCACTTCCCAGAAATGGCCCAGAAATCGGAAACCGTTTGAGATTTCTTCGTCAAACTTAGTTTGGCAGTTACTAGGCACTGCAGTTGTGCGTTTTAATATTTTGGGATTTCTGCAGTTCATATTTTCTTCATGTATCTGTGGAAACTATAGGAACATTTCAGCCATGCACAAATAATTTCATCGTTAAACATTTGGTTAATCATCAACAGAGTCTCACTTTGGGGAAACTGCATTAAAAACCTCCCCTCTCTAACTTAAAGACTTCCAAGAAGGTACTAAAAGTTTGGTTCAAGCCTTATTTTACCCTTCATTTGAGCTTAAGAGCATCATAAAACACTGGAGGAAGACACCTGTTTAAACAAACCCCCATTATCAGCTTAAGAAGATCATAAAGTTTCACACCAGATGGCTAAAGAGATGCATTTTCCTGACTAAGGTAACAAGTTACTAAACCCCGCTGTCTCAATGACTGAATGTAATAGAAACTTATAAAACCATGACCAATTCCATATTAACCAACCCTGCTGTTTACATAACTTTAATATATAATTCAAGTGTCCTAATGTTTATTAAAGGGCAACAAATGTGTGGACACACACACATGCACACATACACACAAACACACCAAAGGAAAATGGGGTGTGATTGCATATTGGGATGACCAAGTACTGTTTATTCTGAAACTGTGTTCGTATATATAGTTAGTGTGTGCGGTAAAGGAATATATTAATGTGATAAATCAATTTATCTAATCCAAAACTCCCAATCAGCCAGAAGACAATTTTCATATTAAAATGAAGCTCCTGAACACAGATATGCTAGGTAATATTCATATAAGTGTAAATGAAAAAAGTTATATTACTTTAATTGCAATGGCACACAAACTATGATCTGAGAAGTCATACATCGCGGCCAATCCGGAGATAACACCTGAGGCCCAAGTGGCCCAAGTACCAGCTCATTAAACTGCATAAAGTTTGGACTAAAGTTTGGACTAAAATTCACCATCCCAGAACACATTGGGGGAAACTGAGGAAGAAAAAACAAAAGAAAGAAAGAGGGAAAAGGTATGGAATAGAGCAGAACGCAGAAGAAAGAAGAGGAAAGGGGAGAGGTACTTTGGGTCGCAGCAATGGGCAGCAATGCGGTCATAGTAGGCCTCTTCACAGAGAAGTGTTCATCAGACGTGAGCGACAGAAGATGAGCGGAAGTTCATGAAAGCATAAAGCCTAAGAGCAACGCAGCAAAAATAAGATAGGAAAAAGGATGAACTCTCCAGAAAGACTCCGGAGGTTCACGCCAGGCCAGCTCACTGCCAAGATGCCCAGCTCAACACGAAACCCATAAAGACTCCACTCCATGTGTATCAGGCCAAAGACAAAACGCAGAAAGCACACCATATCAACACGTGACCCGACATCTCAAAACAGCGCAGGAGCCCAGTTCATAGAAAAGGGACGGGTAACAAAGCTTTCTAACATTCTGATAACTCACAGTGCCTCTCTGTCAAACTACCTTGAACAAAACCATTATCATGCTCTCCAAAATTATCATGCTAATCCAAAGTTTGCCAATATTATGTCTCCGATAATATTGTTCTGGTACAGTCAGTTTCATAATCCATCCATTATTTATCTTGTCTTGGCTTTGTTTGTTTTTCATAGTTAGTAAATAAATGTTTGTGTGTTAAGATGTCTGAGTTTGTCTTTCTTACAAAAACGGACGTCCCTAAACTATATCCAGCTCACCTAAGCTTTGTAAACGCTAAATATCCTATTAATTACAATGAAACTTTTAGCAGTATCGTTATTATACGTCTGGTTTTGCAGGTTAAGTCCAGGTTAAGTAATAAGTCTGTGCAATTAATTTCCCTTATTTGAGCTAATCATTCAGTTGCAATAAATTCCTACACAGTTTGGGTGTCAAAATACCAACACTGTGATTAATTCAATTCCCTTTTTTATATCACAAAATAAATTCCTGCATATTAATTGGTGTTGAACGCAGCACCAGGGTTAACCTTATTGCTAAGCTAACATCAAAAGAGGATACTGTATATGCGCTGTTTCACAATCAGGGTATACGTTTTGGGTTCACAGTAGCTCAAAAATAAAACTCCTAGTTTTTGTGGTTTCTTGTTATCAGTCAACACCTTATGAGACTAGAATATTTTGTGTGAAGTATCAGAGCTACAGGTCTAATGGTGTCTAAATTACACTGGCTGAAAGTAAAACAGGTACAGGGTCCCTAGAATAAATTCATCTGCTTGTAGTCTATCAGAATTGTAAAGAATTCACAGCTTTAAGAATAAAAGCTCACTAAACACATTATCTGAGCAGGTTTCATGCAACATTAGTTGTATATATTATTAACCTCAGTAACAACAGCATCCGTGAAAATTATTGTGGTTTTCCGGAGAAGACACTTTTTGACTGACATGCTTATCAAGCTGATGTGGAAAGTATTTCACATCCAATCCCAATTATATTTTCCAGCAAGCTATACAGTACTATGCTGCTTTAGAAAAAGCAATTAATATCTGAAAAAAAGCACTTCTGTCCTCCACATGTACTGTCTACTTTCTGGAGAAGACATTTTTGAAGGACAAAGGATCACGACAAAGCCATTTAGATTATAAATAGAGCTTACATGCAGCACAATTGAGCAATATTTTCCTCTGATAACACTATTTATTGGAATTGAGAAAAGATTTCACTAGTGTAGCTGGGACTACTCTTCCCCTATACAACAATAAACAAGTGACAGTCATAAAGTATGCAAGTGCCTACTGAAAGGGGTCCCTTGTATAATAATAAAAAAAAAAAAAAAAAACCTAACTATGAAACAGCCCATATATATCATTAGTGATTCCATTTATTGGGTGGGCCAAACAAATGGGCCAAAGTTTAACGTTCACTAATTCTGAAACCCTTGACCATAATCTTATAAAAATGTACTGGATTCACCAAGCAGATATTCTTAGTAATTTCATCAAATATCAAATTATTATCTTAAATAGCCTTTGAATGAGAGCAAAATCAAAATTAAGTTTCAAATATTACAGTACTGGACATCTGCATCTGCCATGAACAACATGTCAGGTGTCAGCAGTGCTGCAACAGGTGTTTTACTTGTCAATGAAGTGTCGAAATATTATTTCAGTGGAAATGCTGGTAGTTTATTAAGTGATTTCATACATATTAATGTTGGAAAGAATGCATTGTAATCATATATTCCTACATTATTTGGTGGATAATATAGACATATTTGGATAAATTAAATAATCCTACAAACCCTGCATGTTTTACAGAATGAATAAGGTTAGAATTAGAATGAGTTGTTGTAACTATTCCAAGTGGTAAGTGCAAGCACTGAGTATACGTTACAGGGTAAAAGATGTTTTAGCGTATGGCTAGATGTGGGATGGCCAAACCACAGCCCATAAAAGTTTTAACCACTGAGGTCATGAAGTTTGCCATTTACCATCTTCTCTCGTATTTTTTATTTATTTTTTTGTTACTAGATAAAAAAAACTTGTTTCGAATGCAAAAAAAATAATAATAATGCTGTCTAAGTTAGTCATACATTCTGCATCTACTTTACATCAAAGTTCAAGTTTGGAGAATATGCAATATACAAGATTAGTTGCTAGTTGACAGGTCCATAAAAATCTATTAGTTCATCAAGTACAATTTACACATCCTGGTGAAATATTGGCAACGTTTTTGCAAAATATGACTAATCATGCAGACAACTTTTCTTTTATTTAGTGATCAAGTGTAACCATTTACTATCATATAAGTATGTGTGCCCTTTTTAACATTCCATTTATAGCCTATTAACATTTATTAGGGAATCCTTAATAATCCTAATAATTATAACTTTTTAATTTAAAATTTAGTTTAATTCAATGTATATAATTTTTTACATATTATATGTAATATAAGATTTCTAAGCATTAAAAAATCTGTAGTGTTCACGCTCTGATAAAGAAGTGGATAATTCGGGGTCTGGTAGAACAACAAAGATTTGAGCCACAACTACCAGGAAAATTTTATTTATTAAATTTATGCAAATAGAAACCCACAGGTAGCTTCATCAGAAATACATGCTTCTTCGTTCATCCATTTTCTAAGCTGATTAATCCTAATTAGGGTTGTGGGGGGGCTGGCGCCTATCTCAGCCAACTTTGGGCGAAGGCCGGATACAGCATGAACAGCTCGCCAGACCATTGCAGGGCAACACACGTACAACCATTCACACTCACTCTCATACCTAAGGGCACGGAGATAACATGCAAACTCCACATAGAAACGGCCTAGCCGGGGAATTGAACCCAGGCCTTTTTGATGTGAGGCGGACGTGCTAACCACTGTACCACTGTATCACCTACATGTTTCTTTAAAAGAAAAAAAAAAGGTGTAAGGAGGTACAGTTTGCCACAAAAAAAAAAATCAACTTGACTGTGCAGCCCATTTTTATTCAAGTATACCTTTGTGCATCTTGATACAGCCGCAACACTTTTTTTGTTTTTTCAGAAAAAAGGCTTTGCGGTAGAAAAATAAAACATTTTTTATGATTTTTCACATTCCCTTTCATTAGGGTGGCCAGTTTTTATATGGGGGGGGGGAATTAAATTTTTTTTTCGCACACCCTCTTATTTTAGGAGGTTTGATGAAAAAAATAACCCAGCAAAAATTTTATGCCTATAAAATAAGTCTAAGTGGTCCCCCAGAGCCCTTCAATTTTGCACATTTTGACCGACATTTGGTGATATTTTAATATTGAAGCTGGCCACATTTTGAGACTGTGGACCCATTTGAAGCGAATAATAACTGGTAGCTTGTTCCACAGGCAAGGTATGCTGTGAGCAAAGCTCTATCCCTGCATACACAAGTTAATAACTACTTATGCATAATTTACTATACTGGCAGACAGTGTATCTGAACTACTATATTAGTAACTATAACTTGTGTATGCGGGACGGATCTTTGCTCACAGCATATCTTGCCTGTGGAACAAGCTACCAGTTATTGTTCGCTCCAAACGAGTCCATAGTCTCAAAATGTGGCCAGCTTCAATATTTCTCTGTCTTGAGATGTATATTCAATACAAATTAGGCTTTTCACAGCAATATATTTATTGCATAGAGACTAAAACAAGACTTTTCAAAACGTTGCTTTTGCATGAAATAATTGAAATATGGTGTAAGTTCGCATTTTGGATGTTATTTATGAATGATAATTACAAGTACATACTGATGAAATTTTATAATAAAACATGCCATCATGGATAAAACTACACTTTATATATATTAAAACATATTGTATTATTAATTTACATGATCTGATTAGGCATTAAACGGATTATTGATCCAGAAAATAAAGTTACGGAAAATTAGAACATCGGCAAATTTCGGTCAAAATGTGCAAAATTTAAGTTCTCTGGGGGACCACTCAGACTTATTTTATAAGCCTAAAATTTTTGCTGGGTTATTTTTTCATCAAACCTCCTAAAATGAGAGGGTGTGCGATAGAGGAATCGGAAAAATTTATTTTGGGGCCACCCTACCTTTCATGGTATTTTGCTTGTAACCTTGAATTCAAATAATACATTAATATTTTATTAAGCAGTAATTGTCTTACACTTTCTCTGATAGTATTATAATAACTGTAGCCTATCTTCATGTCTTTCTCTCCAAGGATCACATTGAACGGCATGAAAGTGTCTCGGCCAGATGTGAGAATTGGTCGCTACAGGATGATCAAGCATGAGAGGGACAAGCACAATGAGCCCAATCCCCAGAGGTGAGTTCTGACCTTTTAATACACCAAAGCATTAACACACACTGCCTCATAGCATCCTTACTTACCACGAGTCTTTGTGCAGTCATCATATTCACTCCCACGCTTTATTTTCTCATATATTGATCTGATATATCCCAAGGCAGGTAATATAAATTTTTCATTTCACAGGCGATTTCTGTGAACATTGGCAGGTGGCTTTTCTTTGGAGGTGTAGGAGGTGCTGCTTATTTTATTTCCTTTGCAGTAGGTAAACAGCACCTGTAGACTTAAAGATGCTTAGTTGTGTAATGAGTTATGTGTAGAATGTCTAGAGTCTAGCATCAAATAGGACTGCACTCTTGAATGAAGAGATTAGTGTTTTTTTGTATTAATCAGTTGTACTTGTAAGGGAAACCTTGATGGGGATTGTTTTAACTGTGTTACTTTAGTTGATCCAAAGTAATAATTTATTGGCACAAATGTTAAAGAAGAGAGATGGACCGAGAAAATATTTTTGTGACCTACCACAGCAAAGTGGGTATTAAGTCGGAAATTATTAAATACTTTCTTGAACTTTAAACACTATTTTTTCTAAGATTGAATGCTGGAAAGGTTGAAAATTCCTGTCTGGTATTGGTCAGTTACTCCAAAACTAGTAACACATGTTAGAAAATTTGGTATCAATTTAAAACTTCGGATATCAGCTACAAAATGGTTCTAGTAACTAAAAATTAAAAATTTTTGACTTAATACCCACTTTGCTGTGATGGGTCACATTTATCTACCTATGTATCTTTCTATATAGAGTCATTTAAATGAATGAACACTTTTTTTTTTCATTATATATGAACAATCAAATATTTCACCTTCTTTGATACTGTGCTTACAGATAAATGTGACATACTTCAACATGTTGTAGTCATTTTCAGAAATGAACAAAAACAGACCAGTTACATGGAACAAAGAAAACCTTTACATTTACACACCTTTGAGTGATTAAAACTAAAATCAGGTTTTGCAGATTAGGTGCCACTCATTCAAGGGGCCAATGATTTAATCTCCTTCAGGAGAAACCCGACTTATTTGAACTTTTCATCTTGAGTCTGGTCTTTTCTTTGATACTGAAGTGTGTGGTGTCATCATGCCAAGATCTAAAGAGGTCTCTAAGGCCTTCAGGGGAAAAAAAAATCTGTGGATGCCAATGAAACTGGGAAGAATTCAAAAAGGTTTTAGAATTACTTAAAATAAACAACTTTAAAGAAAATCATTAACAATTGGCATATATTTCAAATGACTTCTGGTTTGTCCAAGACTGACTGTGCCAGCAAATTCAGACCTAAAGCAAATAAACTGATGTAAAAAGAAGTCTTCAAGAACCCCAAAATGGCATTTCTGGATCTGCAGGTGACTGCAATTGTTGGTGTGAAAGTGCATATGACTAAAATCAGAAATATATTGTAGAAATATATCTGCATCAGGGCATACAGTGCTTGATGTGAGGTTATCTGTCTGACAATTGAAGTTAAACCAGAGGTTGCACTTTCAACAGGATAATAATATAATTATTCTAATACACCAAAATTATTTAGGGAGAAGAAATGGGGTTAAATAATTGGAAATGGAGTTGAGATATGGTGGATCTGAAAAGTGCAGTACATGCACTAAAACCCTCAAGAAAACACTTTGCAAATGAAGGTAGCGTTGTCAAAATCTCCAGCATGCCAATATCAGAAACTGATGGACAATTATGCAAATGACTACAAAAAGTTATTTCTGCTAAAGGGGGCAATGCTAGCTTCTGAGTGAAAGCATATTACATGTATTGATTTTTTTGTTGAATAAATTATTGAAAGGGCTTATTTTTCCTGTTGTTTTGCTGGAATATATCACCTGTATCCTTAGGCACTGCATTAAATTGTGAAATGTTTGTTTGTTGAAAAAAGTCAACAATTTCCATGGGATGTGCTTATTTTTTCCACATGACTTCATCCATCTATTTGTCAATCTATTTATCTAGTTAGAAAGATAGAATTGTGTGTGTGTGTGTGTGTGAGAGAGAGAGAGACCTCAACTTTGAGGTGAAATAGGTCTTTTTGACTGCTTTATACTGTATGTTGTAAGCTGCTGTGATATAATAGGAATAAGACAGCACACAAAGCATGCTGTTATTTCTCAAACCATAAACCTTAAAGTTGCAGTGCGTATAAATTCACATCTGTCCTTCCCACAGTTTACCCACTTGATTCAGTTGATTATGCTGAGATTACGCTTATGCTGAGATAAGTGCATTCTGTGCCTGTATAGTCTGGGTATGAATGGGTATTGATGAATATAAAAAAGGGCCAATCAATGGCTCTGGGGTTGAATGTTGTGTTGCAGAGATGGATTGTTCTCAGGGAAAGAGAATGCACTGCAGAGCAGCAAATTGCAAAACAATTCCAGGGGCTGCCATGGGCAGTCAGATGTTAGCTCGCTCCTTATCAATCCTAGATGGAGATGTGGGTAAGAAAGCAAGCCAAATGTCTGGGGCAGCCATTAAAAGTTGGGAAAGGGCTTTTCTCCACTCAGAACCATTGACTGCTGACATTCAGGTACCTTCTCTTGATTTTTCACTCCCTTTCAAGGCTGTATCTTTCTGTCTTACCCTCCTTTTTCAGGGCATTTTTCAGGGCAAGATTTTGACCCCTTTTTGCAGAATAGCTACAACAAAAAATTATGATAATTTTAATCACAAAATTAATTAGACTTATTGAGTTATGTTTCTGGCGGCACGGTGGCGCAGTGGTTAGCACATCTGCCTCACTGCAAGAAGGACTGGGTTCGATTCCCGGGCTGAGGCGTTTCTGTGTGGAGTTTGCATGTTCTCCCCGTGCTTGCATCTAGTCCACGAACATGCACAGTAAGCTAATTGGCTGTGAGTGTTAATGGTTGTGTGTGTGTGTGTGTTGGCCCTGCGATGGTCTGGCAGGCTGTTCAGGGTGTACCCCGCCCTCACCCAGAGTCGGCTGAGATGGGCACCAGCCTCCCTGCGACCCTAATTAGGAAGAAGCGGCTTAGACAATGAATGAATGAGCTATTTTACTCACCTTCTTTTGGTTCTGCTCTGTTGAATCAGTTAATGGAAATAATGAGCGCCACCCACTCTTTTTTGCTCTATGCTAACTTTGCATGTGCGCTAACCCTAATGAACTCGAGTCAGTGGTTCTGCTTTCACATTTGTTTGGGCTCCGCTTCAGCTACATTCTTACTCATACTCACAAAAATAAGCCTTAGTGTTCTTGGTAACCTTTGACCACTTCCTCTTTAGGAATGCATACCAGACTGATGTGTCAAGCAGGGTGATGCAGAGTCACGCGACTTATTAATGGGTGGTATTATATTCAGCGCTGCTGTAACTTGCTCTTTTGTAATTCTCAGTGTTCACTCTAATTGCAGCTGCTTTCATATTCCCAAGCTAAGTGGAAAAAGCTCACTGTGAGGCTATTAAGTGGTGTGTGAGACAAACCCCACTATACAAATGAGCACAACTTTCTATTGACAGGTAATAGTCAATGGAAATTGCTCATTAATTGCTGTAATTTCCTTATGCATCCATTTTTGAATGGTCAGTTATAGAGATTCATCATTCTGTTGTTCCCAGTGGATGAAAAACTTCACATTGATATACCTTTTGCCACTTCCATATTTACTTTTTAGGTTGCAGGTAGGGCAATAGATTTTAGATTCATATGAATGTTATAATAGCATGTGTCAATATTTAGTAGGTACTGTAATGTGCATACAGAGAAAAAAAAAGTAAGCCCAAGCAAAAAAAGCACACTAAAATGAGCTTTTTATAGTTTAATTTTATTGTTTTAACCTTTAATTCTGCTTATTTATTTATTTTTATCATGACAGATGCATGAGCCCCATCCACAAACAGGTGAATATTAGCAGCATCTCTTTAACTCTCTTTAAGACTTTTAATATATACTACCTGCGATGGTCTGGCAGGCTGTTCAGGGTGTACACAGCCTTCACCCAGTGTCAGCTGAGATAGGCTCCAGCCTCCCCACGACCCTATAGTGAGTATATACTACTTGGAAACATAAAGAAAAGAAAATTTTTAGTTTTAGTATTTTTATATATATTTATTTTAAATAAAATCTAGTTTTACATTTTAGTAATTTTAGTAGTGTTGTTTATTTATTTATTTTAGATATTTTAATCGTGACAGGGGCAGGTCAGGTGAGCTCTGCACACGCTGAGCTGAGGTAAAGTAGCTAACAGCATCTTTTGAGCCTACTCATTCAGAATTCAGTATATAGTACATGGAAATGTTAAGTATATACTACATGAAAAAACAAACTAAAACAAGACATGTAATTTTTTTTCATTATACCACATGATAATGATGAGGCAGCTGGCTACAAGTGACCATGGCAAACCACAAATGTATGTTGTTTTAATTCAAGCATTGTCCACTTAGGATAATGCTTTTTAATCCCCTGATAGCGGACCAATCAGATTATTCTGTTACCATGTACAGTATACTAAGCAGTGTTATTCATTTCATGACACAGCCACATTGTAATGGCTAAATGACTGCGTCTATTCATCTCCAAAATGCCAGACCTTGTGGGGTGTTGCTGGTATGCAGTGGTAAGTACGTACCAAAAGTGGTACAAGGACAGACAACCAATGAACCAGCAAGAGTGTAATCAGTGCCCAAAGCTCACTGATGCATGTCGGGAGTGAAGGCTTGTACATCAGGGCGGATCCCACAGAAAAGCTACTGTAGCACAAACTATAGAAACTGTTAATGCTGGCTATGATAGAAAGCTGTCAGAACACACGGTGCATTGTAACTTGCTGCATATGGGGCTGCCCAGCTGCCGACGATTGAAGTGTATTTTTTTGAAGTTCTATTAAGAAAGGTAAAATAAATAGTTAGTCTATTTTATTAAATATTTTTATTAATAGTCTAGCTACTTCACAACCAAAAGTACTCAGACTACAGAAGATATGATCATGCAAGATAATGAAGATTAACTTGCAGCAGAGTTCTAAGCAATACGATGTATTTTATCCACATAACCACAAGCAGCAGAGATTCATCAGTCAGCACAGCTGGCATGCCTAAATAGGCCTTTACTTTAGTGATGCTGCAAAATTAAAAGTCTGGTAATCCACCACCACTACTACTACTACTACTACTACTACTACTACTACTACTACTACTAATAATAATAATAATAATAATTTGTTTTTTTACAATACAGTACCAGTCAAAAGTTTGGACATACCTTGTCATTCATTTAGAGTGAGTGGGTGTGTCCAGACTTTTGACTGGTACTGTATTCATTTTTTACATTTACATTTTATGCCATTTTGGCAAACGCTCTTATCCAGAGCAACTTACAGTTAACATTTTTATTCAGCTGAGCAGTTGAGGGTTAAGGGCCCAACAGTGGTGAAACTTGGGATTGAACCCCGGACCTTTGGATCAGTAACCCATTGCCTTAACCACTGTAATTATATTTATATTATTTTTAATTAATAATTTTAATTAATTAAATATATTTATACATACATACATACATACATACATACATACATACATACATACAAAATGAAAAGTCCACCATGAGACACAAGGGCCCTTATTTATGAAATGAATGTATGACAGAAAACTGGCATATGGTCATTCCCACACAAAGGTTGCCATGTATCAATGTGGAGGTATGTGGTTATACATGCAGGGCATAGTAAATCTGGCTGAGTTGGACATTATTAGCCTAAAACTCAGCCTAAGCATGTACACAGAGTAAAAATTATATATTGGACCAAACAAAATGGGGGGGTATCGATCATTTAACATTTTTTTATGTTTGTTCAGTAAATAATGTTCAGTTTAACCTGTAACCTAAATTATGTACATTGGGTCAATTAAAAATTTTCATATGATCGATTTTATTTTTAAAATCGATCCAGTGTTTTATTTTATTTTTTTTCATTATGGAGCCACATATTCATCACTCAAGAGTACGTAAGTTATAAAAATTACTGCGTCGTTCTGGGTGGATTTTTCCTCTATGCGAATGGGGGCGAAGGGCATTATTCTAAAAGCCAAATCTATCGTGTTTTCTCTTGTACTTGAATTTGTATATTTTGACCCAAATTTTTGGTGGCTGAAACATTTGCTGAAAAGAATACATTTATACACACATACACACACGGTTCTGACTGCATTACACCTGATTTGGTTTTTAGCATGTTTTTAACGTGTCTTTGAGCTGGGATATGAGGCATTTGCAGTTGTGCAGATCAGCATATTGTAGTCATTGTTCATATATTAACATTAAAACATCTACAACAGCAGTCTGCAAAACAAACAACACCATTCCTTAGCACACTTGTGTATTATTTCAAAATGTCTTATAGGAGGTTTTGTTTTAGATAAAAGGCTTGTCAAGAGTATAGAGCCTTTAAGGGACATCTGTTTGTTTGATTAGCTCATGTTGCTTTTTTGTTTGTTTGTTTGTTTTTTCTGACTTCCTGCTTCATTCAAAGAACCCTTTCTGGTTATCTAGTGTATAAGACTGCCGTGTCATATCTTAAGCATGGATTAACTCCGAGACTCATCTTGTGTGAAAAAAGGCATATTTTATGTTTTCTTATTTATATTTGGCTTAAGCACAGGCTAAAAATCTTATGAAAAATACTGCTAGTTTTCTAAACCACTAACTCTGTTCACCTGTAAACGAACGAGCTTGCACAGGATAAGTGAACTCATGAAAGTGTGTTGCTGTGGGTGTACGGTCATGTGTTATGAAAGTAGTGGCATGTCCCTAAATAAAAAATTAAGAGAAGGAGAGACAGGTGTGTAGAATGTGCTTGTGTTCTCCAAGCAAGGCTATTGTTTGCGTTCTGATGAATGTTTGCCCTTTTTACTACTCTATCACTGACATTGCTGCCTTTGTTTTGGTCAGTCTGGCGAAAGTAATGCAGCCCCAGTAATGAGACACCAAGCTCGCCTGAGGAAGACAGCATGCTATTTATCAACATTGCACTGACTAGTTAACATCGCTGCCGCCTGAATATTAACTCCAGTCTAGCATGAGACCTTTCTTAGACCCTGAAGCCGTTCAACCTGAGGACATAAATCGTCAGCCTTGGCTACTCTAGCGGCTCAAATAGTCCTTGTAGCTTGTTGGATGATATGGAAGCTGATAGCAAAGTATAAATCATGGCAAGCTTTATGAGGACTTGTTTAACAGCGGTCCTTTGTGACTTGGCTTCTATAGAGAACGTTCACACTCCGTTAAGAAAAAAATCTTAAGGGGAACATACTTTTCTTAGGACATTTCTGGCCTTGAAACAATGGAAAGGGAGGTGTTATTTATGACTGCAGCCAATATCAAGTGGTCCATAATATAAAGAAATCGACTAATAGGAGGTTTTCAAAAATTAGAATGATAACATTATGTCTAACATTAGATAACAGGAGTATTCATTAATAAACAAAACTAATTCTTAATTAACTGAGCTTTCCAATGTGTCTGAGTGCTAAAATTAATCCCCCTAACCTGAGACAACAGTTTATGTGGTTATACTCAATATTTTGTTTGTATGTTTTGATATAATTAATTTTTATAATTTTATAATTGTCACATTTTATTAAAAAGATATTTCCAATTCTAAAGTGGACCGGACCTCATTTAAAGTTGTTCATTGGCCACATCACAAAATTTGAATTGTGTATTAATGTGTCAGGTTTTACACCAATGAAATCCTTAAGAATGTGAAGTGGATGCCCCATGATTTTCCAAATCTCACAAATGTTGTGACAGCACGGCTATTTTCGCCCACCATCAGTCATTTTGTGCAAAACTACCCAGACAGTTGTGAGGAACCGCCACATCTTATAAGATCTTTCACCTGGAAAATAAACATCACAGCTGTCTATGTACTAACTCGTAGTTATACAGGAAGGATTGTTTGGGGAGATATGGAAAGCAAGGATTTGTTTTGTAAAGAGAACCAGAGATATAGTGTATGAAACCTGATTTTCACCTGTGAGCTGGCAGGTATCATGTAATGTATGTTCGTATTTTTCTTTTCTTAACAACCAGTTTGTTCAATTTTTTATAGTAACAAGATTATTGTGCTTACATTTTTCAGACTTCAGATTTTTTCCCCTCAGTGATGTTATTGCCACTTGTCCTAGAGGGTCTCATATTACAAGATTCAGTGCTGAGAATATCTAAAGTATAATTTGGAGCAATTTTGGACCATTTACTACACCAGCCTGCCTCTTATTTTACTTGGCAATCTGATTATTTAATTATTTAAGTTAATGCTAAGAGGTCACACTGTGTGGTGGAAGAGTCGTTCATTGTGAATTAACTATACATTTGATTTCTTATTGAGTTTATATATGAATAACAGTGCCCTTTCCCCTATTAAAGTCACTATAACTGACAGTTACAACTTTGAGTGGCTCATAGATCAGATATTAGCTCTTAGAGATCTGAGAAATGCATTCAGTCAAATAAAACTTACTAAATGGCATTTATGGCCAGTTTTACAACAGAACTGTTGTTCTCTGCTAAAGTTATTGTTATTTATTAATTAAAGATTTGGCTAATAAAAATTTAGTGGAACCTTGTAAAAATCAAAACAACGAAGTAAGGACAACATGGTGGCGTAGTTGTAGGCACATCTGCCTTACAGCAACAAGGTCCTGAGTCTGAGTCCTGGGCTTTCCTGCATGAAGTTTGCATGCTGTCCCTGTGCTTGTTTGTTCTTCCAACAGTCCAGAGACAGGAACATTAGCATAACTGGCTGTTCCAAAATGCTAGCTCAGTTGTCTTTTTTGTCGTGTATTTAAATTAAAGTTTCTATGCATACTGTTTGCAATGTGTTCTATTTTCATATCTGTCCTCCACTGGCAGAATAGATTGCTTTCTCTGCAACCAGTCTTCATATTTCAAAAAAAAAAAAAAAAAAAAAAACTCCTCTTGCTCCCAGGATTAGATTTTTTCTTTAAATAAACAAGAACATTTGTGCAGCTCGGTGATAGAGTTCCAAGAATATCCAAAGTTTCTTGCTTCAATTTTTGTTGATAATTCTTTACCAGAACATGATTATAAAGGTAATATATATTATGTCCTGCCCTGTAATGATTCCCACTCCTTTATAGAAGGAGTGTTCAATCTCAGTACTTCTGACCAGCAGTCAGAAATTATAGCATTTCTATGGGAAAATCTTCAAGGCCAGGGACTTAATATGTTGTTGGTTCTTAGTAACAAATTGCATTATTTTGATGGTAAAATGATGAGAAAATCAAACCAAGACTTTCAATAGGATTAAGGACAGGACTCTGTGGTGCCACTTTATGTGTGAAAATATTTTTTCATGCCCCCTGAACAACTCTTTCACTATTTAAGCCCCAATCTTATATCCGTTCTATCAGGGATTTAAAAACAGAAGTCCATTGATGTGATAACCTGGTCATTGAGTACGTTTAGGTCATCAGCTGACTTCATACTTCTTGCCACATGATGTTGCCGAGCCTCGACCTGACCAACTGAAACAACAATGCCATGGAGATAACGTGCTGTAATCAAGGTTTAAAACAGACCAGCAAAATAATTACATAGCTTGAAATTGGGGTGGGGTCTTTGGGAAATAGATGAGTTTTAGTAAAGGGCTACTTTACTGCTGCCCACAAGGAGTGACAAAGTAATGAAGAGACCTGAATGGCATGTATGACAACATCATCTGCAAGAAGATTGACTTCAAAAGAAAAGATAACAGTAAAAAGAAATGGGCCAGGCGCAATGAGATGAGACCCACAAACTTTTGGTGATTTACACAGTTTCTCTATGTTACATGTTTCATATTTTTAGTTTTTGTACCCGTATCGGGTTCAGAGCATATTCAATTCAATTCAATTCAGTTTTATTTGTATAGCGCTTTTTACAATTGACATTGTCACAAAGCAGCTTTACAT
>JBCNYH010000022.1:2138966-2159898 GCA_039654325.1 Tandanus tandanus | reverse complement strand
TTCTTGAAAATTTGAATCGATTCAGAATCGTAATAAATAAGAATCGCGATTCAGACGTGA
The DNA here is from genome assembly GCA_039654325.1 of Tandanus tandanus. Lineage (NCBI taxonomy): Eukaryota > Metazoa > Chordata > Actinopteri > Siluriformes > Plotosidae > Tandanus > Tandanus tandanus. The sequence continues at coordinate 2,159,838 of JBCNYH010000022.1, read as the reverse complement.
ATCGATTTTTTTCCGGCACCCCTAATATATATATATATATATACATTCAAGAGACCACATAATAAAATACGCTACTCGACATATTAGATTAATAAACAAGCAGGAATATGCTAGCATAGTAGCTTAACTTCATATTCTGACCAGAATGCAATGGTCAATGTGTGTGTGTGTGTGTGTGTGTGTGTGTGTGTGTGTGTATACCGTGTACAAACTGAGGTTAGCATGACCTGATAAAAAGTCACAAACTTGATCCTTTGTACAGAGTGGTAACCTAATCACTTCTACACAATGCAACAGAAACCAACAGGTATCATACACTGCAACACTGCAGTGCAAACCTGACATGGGTGCGGCAAGCATAAAGTAATTTTTGTGCCAAATATCAAAATCATAATGATTCACAGAATAACCTACTTTGGCAATGGCAGAAATGTGTAAAGTGTTATTTTCCCCCCCATTATTTTCCCCAGGGGAATTCTTCTTCCTTGGTCATTTAGAGACTGCTGTTGAAATACTGCTGAATTGGGGGCAGCCGTGGCCTAATGGTTAGAGAAGCGGATTTGGGACCTAAAAGTAACTGGTTCGATTCCTGAACCAGCACGAAAAAGGCGGTGGGAGTGAGCTGCAAGCTACCTTCCCTTCCTCCACATTCATGGCTGAAGTGCCCTTGAGCAAGGCACCTATCCCCCAACTGCTCTCCGGGTGCCGCAATGTGGGGCAGCCCACTGATCCGTGTGTGTGTGTGCGCTCACTTAGGATGGGTTAAATTCAGAAGCCAAAATTTCCCTTGCAGGATTAATACAGTATATATCAAATAAATTAATTTATTAAAAAAATAAAATAATACCATGTTGTAAGTGTACTCTGGCACCTTTGCATACTATGGATTTAGTATGACATCTGGCAGAGTGACAGTACAGTATGAGGGTACGGAAGTATGAGTATTTGGACACTGATACTGCAGATACTGCTTTGTACCAAACCCTGACTGCAATTACCTGCTGACATCACCTGTTTCAAATCACATCATTATTCCATTGTTTTCACTTATTACTAGCACTAAATTGCCCTTGTACCAACTTTCTTTGGAATGTATTGCAGACCTGAAACACAGGAATGGATTTATATTAACAAATGAAATGAGGTTGACCTGAAAAACACATGAAACATCTTGGGTTTATACTGTCTGCAATAAAATCCTAGTCAAAATAAATGTAGAAGTCACTGTTTTCTTTGTTATTTGTATTTTCCACAGCGTCCCAATCATTATTGACTGGGGTTGTACTAAGCTGTTTACATGGTTAATGAAAATGAACATTCACTAATATTTACAATAATAGAATGAGGCAAAGTATGATATGGAGAATTATTCGATTGGAGGAAGGGGGTTATCACTGGTTATCACCCCTAAGACCGGACTAATTCTTCATATCATACAAAACTGGAAATGTTTTATCCAGAGGAAAGCACATCATAGCTGGTGTGAGTCAGAAGCCAGAAGTGCTGCTAGCTAAAGCATGATATTCCACTAATGCTGTTTCCAATTCACTCTAGACAAGTTCTATGAAAAGCAACAAAATATGGAATTAAAGTATTTGATGATAAGGTAATGTGATGACATGTATGTGTGTTTTTTAAGTTCAAGAATCAAACTTTTTTTTTTTTTTTTCACTAAACGCGACTTTATCGCTTTGCTGCAAGGAACATTCCACTTGATACCAGGCAGCCATTTTTTGGGTCACTTTCTTTGGAAGGAGGGGGAGAGCTATGGATATTGACGCATAACATTCAACTCAAATGTTACGAATGGAGTACGCTGGCTCGTAGAAGAATACCATAAATTAGTTGCTGGCTTTCCACCAATCAAAGCCACGAAAATATTTTGAATGAATAATAATTCCATTTGCACGCAGCCGTGCATACAGGTGGAAGCCAATTAGCTGGTGTGCAGTGGAGAAGGTAATTAGTTGCACCTGATTTAATTTACAATTTTATTTTATCCTGTAACCATCTCAGTGTTTTACATCAAATTGGTTCTCTTATATCTTTCACTTGGCTGTTATAGGATGCATTGATTAAATACAGCCGGATTTTTTTTTTCTGTGTGGCTTCAGTTTAGTCTTCAAAGCAACAAAATGGAAAAATTTTGAAGATGTGTGATCCATATTTTATCAAAATGTCCATATCATGCTACTGTATAGGACAGCCTAAAAAAGATATTCAGTGCTGATAACTGACTTTTTAATACTCAGCATCAGTATACAGTATATGCACATTTTCTCCCCAAACTGCGATAGAACGTTTAAAATATATATATAACAATTTAAACAGAGTTGCAGTGAGTAACAGTACAACAGCAGCTTGGCAAAAAATTCGTGTGACTGCTACTACTATTTTTCTTTTTCAATCAAAGAAGCCACAGTCTCAGCCACTTATTTTCTACTAGTTCCCATGAAGGTACACGTCACAGTTCACCTATTCAAAGTCAGCACAAAGGACGCTGACAAAACCACTACTGGAAGCAAATCCTTTCCTATTCAATGATCAGTGGAGTTCCGATTCCTTTCCTCTCTTCCTTTCAGTAGTTTTCACACCAGGTGAATTTTATTCAGGTTTGCTCTGCTTTATCGCTGCTTTATCCGGGAAAGCAGAAATGTAGTTTTACTTTTCAGGTGCTTGCAATCTAAGAGATTAGAAATGTAAAGAAAAGGGCTGAAAATTATATTAGCCGCACGTTTATCAGTTATAACTTTTAATTATCTTTACTTTAACTGCTCCCTAAATTAATGGGGGAGAGACACCTGTATCATGTATGCACTTATGAACAAGGCGAGAGCTAACTAAGAGACAGAGAAAGTAAAAGGATAATACACTAAAATAAAATCAGTAACAGCATATATTTTGCAATTCAGAGAAACAAGTTGATCTTCATATGGAACGTCTGCCATCCGAGTCCAAATACAAATCTCTACTGCCAGTAACAGATGGAACTAATGTCAGACACGAATGTATACTTCCCAATTCCAGAATGGGTAGTGTCGTGGTTAGTACGTCCGCTTCACAACAGGAAGGTCCTGGATTCGAGTCCCAATCTCGGGCATTTCTGTGTGGAGTTTGCAGGTTCTCCCTGTGCTTGCATGGGTTTCCTCCATGTACTCCAGTTTCCTCCCACAGTCCACAGACATGCGGTTTCAAATTTCCCCTAGGTGTGGATGTGAGTGTGAATGGTTGTGTGTGTGTTGCCCTGCAATGGTCTGGCAAACAGTTCCCTGTACCCAGTGTACCCTGGCTTCGCCCATTGGCGGCTGAGATAGGCTGCAGCCTGCCTGCAATCCTAGTGAGTGAATGAGTCACTGAGTGATTCCAGAATTCAGCAGCACTTTGGTATAAAAAAATATACATGACTGACACCGTTTCTGTACACACTGCATAAATATCTCCATCAACTCACCAAGTAGTCTTTTGACGTGCATGTTCACTTAAACAGATGGCATGCTTACTGGCTTTTTTGCCTTCATGTTTTATGGTAGAGGAGTTTACTCAGCTGCAAGATTTAAACTCACCAGGAGTGACAATCACATCCACCAGATTATGCCTTCAAATTTACTTCCAAAATTTTACTCAAAATCTTAATAAAGTTATGGTAAAGACTAAAATCATGTGCATTTCTGTTAATACGGTATATTTGAAAAAGCTTGAGCTTTCACTTCTTTATGAAGAATACAAACAGGTTACAAGTGGAAAATAATCCAAAAACCTATTTTTGGTGGGTGTTTAATCCAGTAAACCTCGCACGGTTACCACTGCACCATAGATTCATTTATTCATTCATTCATTTTCTGAACCGATTAATCATAATTAGGGTCGCGAGGAGACTGGTGCCCATCTCAACTGACTCTGGGTGAGAGCGGGGTATACTCTGGACAGCTTGCCAAGCCAACACAGTGCACCATATATAATGTTTAATTCCTTTTTATTATCCAAATAAGTGTTTTGATATTGAGAATCATGTAAAACTAATTCCGGTATCACGGCTCCACTAACATCACCTACTGTTAAAGAGATAAGCAAACTAAAAAGCATTCATTGTTTCTACAAAGCAAGCCTTACTTACTAAAAGGCTGCTACTGCAAACGGAAACTTGCTAGGAACACCACATGCAGAAGTGTCTAGACAGTTTTGAACATACAGTCTAGTATAACTCAGCATGTGGTACAATCATATGAATCGACAACAATACATAAGCTACCGGGGTGGCACGATGGTACAGTGGTTAGCACGTCTGCCTCAGAGTAAGAAGGTCCTGGGTTCGATTCCCGGGTTCGGGGCATTTCTGTGTGGAGTTCACATGTTCTCCCCGTGCTTGCGTGGGTTTCCTCCAGGTAATCTGGCTTCCTTCTACAGTCCAAAAACATGCACAGTAGGCTGATTGGCTGTTCCAAATCACCCCTTGGTCTGAGAGCAATTGTGAATGGTTGTGTGGGTGTTGGCCCTGTGGTCTGGCGAGCTGTCCAGGGTGTACCCCTCCCTCGCCAAGAGTCGGCTGAGATGGGTGCCAGCCTCCCCGTGACACTAATTAGGATTAAGCGGCTTAGAAAATGACTGAATGAATGAGTGAACATAAGCTACCTAGGGTATATTTTCAGGTATGGTGCAGTTACAGTGAAACAGTGTGATTCATTTTGTTCCATGTATTGTACAGACAGACAGGCAGACAGACTGCTCCAGGCGGCATGCTGCATCTGAGCCATGGGCCTGGCAGAAAGAGCGTTTGACACCAGTGGTCATTAGAGTCTCCAGGGGCTGCAGCCAATTCCTATTATTCAAAATGCAGCACAGCGTCTTGCCGCCTGCTGGACAATAGCGCTCTTTTAATGAGGATATGAAGACTGGCTATTTTGACAGCTCGGCAGAATGGAAAGCTACGAGAACAAGGAAGGAAGAACAAAAAGGAAAAGCATACCGAGTCGAACCTCAAAGAGGGTTCTCAAACAAGCGTATGCTGGGGGCAATTAGCTCTGATAATTAGATGGTTATATCAGGTACTTAGTGCTCATTAGGGAACACGGATGTCAAACTGTTGATTAAGTCCAAATTAGCAGTGAACATTGAACAGGACCTTTATCACTCTCCAAAGATCTCTCTGAAAGAGAAAAGCTGCTTTTAGCTCTACTCCAGCGATTCTGGTTTTTGGAGATTTTTAATGCAGGAGATGTTTTGGAGTGGGAGTTCCGGCAAGTAGCACAGACCTCCCAAATAAATCTCCTCAAAGGCTACTGTGAGTCGAATCATAAGATATACTTCCTCTTCTGTAAAAGCTGGATGTAGCAGTAGAACATCTATGGTACTGAGCATAACACATACTAGCAAAAGCAGCTGTTCATCTTCAAGAACCTCCTCCACAACTAACCTTTGCTAGATGCATAAATACTTCTGTACTGCCAACACCTAAATGTCTAGCATGAAGCATGTATACACCCTCCAAACCAGCAGCAAGTTTACAGCTAAAGAGGTCAAAGGTCCTCAAGTGGTAATTTGAGAGTAGAGAGCTTGTTACAGTAATAACACTGAAGGCTGCTCTAAGACTTAATTTGGCCACTAAGCTAAAGGCCATGAGTCAAAGATTATGGCGCAACACGGTCCTGGGGAGCAGGTGAGGGTGTAACACAATACGGTATGATACAGCAGTGTCTCACACTAAGACATTTTCAATACAGCACAAATAAGCATTGCTGGAATATATGCCTTAGGTTTCAATTTTCAACTGAAACTGAATAATGACAAAATGTTTAATTCAGCCATTCAGACACTTCAGTCATTCATTCAGCTTACAACCAAACAACATTTTAACATGGCTAATTATATATTAGCTCCTGCGGCAAGAAAGATAATGTCCACTAATGTGCAGGGTTGCCAGCTCCCAGCAAAGATTTCCTCCCAAAAATTGGATGTTGGACGAGAGGTCCCACACTATGATGTAGGCACAGTTCTGATTGGTTGTTTTAAAAGCAGCATCATAGATCCTGATGGACTGAAGGGGTGGGGGTGAGATGGGGACATGTCTGAAGCACGGGGTGCTTGTTTCTCATTCAGTAATTAGCTAAAATTACACAGCTCTCTGTAGCCCGTGTTGTTTTATTACTGCATTCTCAGTAACGAGTGTGTGTTTGTGTGTGTGCACGTGAGTGAGTGAGAATCTACCCAAAGCCTACCTGTACATTTTTTTTCAACCTACCCCCTGTTTATGATTCCAATTTTGATTTTTTATTTTTTTTTTTTGAATAGGATATTATTCAAAGACGTTTAATTATAACAATTAACACAGAGAAGGAAGTCATTTTTGGACAACCCTGGGCGGAGACCCAGCCTGGTGCAGAATTTACAGAGCCACAGGAATAAAAAGAATAATAATAATAACTTTGTTATTATTACGAACTTTGTGGACTCTGTGTTAATTAGTTTTAAAATGAATCTCAGTTTTCATTTTACACATCTTTCTAAAGCAAAAACTTTCAATTCATCGATAAAATAGATTTTTCGCTCAGCTCTAGTAGCAAGATAACCTTTTTGTTGTTTGCTGCTCTGCTTCAATATGTACATTTTGGTTCATAACTGCAAAGAGGTAAGAGCATCCTCCTTTGATGTCTCAGTCTTGTTCATTAGGAATGAATTTAAAAAGTCTTATGCTTGAAACTTGCATGCGGAACAAATACATTTTTAAAAACGGCAAGTAAAAAAATAGAATTGAATCGAATCATTAATATCCCAAAATTTGAATCCCCGCTCACAACCTGGGACATTTTTAAAAAGCTCAGAAGCCTCACAAGAAACCTTACAAAGATTAATGACATTAGAGGAAACAAAAGATGAGGGATGTATACGAGTGAATTGAGAATCTGTTCGAACTGGTCTGGAAAACCAGAGGAAAGGACAAGCAGCCACTAAATTTGCCAGAGAGGAAGTGCAGTTTCAAGCATCTCTGCTTAACCAGGTATTTCCTATTCGAGACACGTCTGTGCTATTGACAAGCCGAACAAGAGAGCCTCAGTGAGCACTGAAATACCACTGCTGACTAAAAATGTCACTTTTTTGAACTTACTGCACCTTTGATGCACCACCTCTTTCCGCCACACTCTCGTTTGAAATCTGAAGTGGCATGTCCGACAGACACATAAAAACTCACACACACAAAGCAGGGTACCACGGCATAATGCAACCCTGCACAATTCTCAGCTTACCGCACAGGACAACAATGAGCCTGAAACACTGACTGGCCTACATAGCATGCAACACTGGTAACAAAATGTCTGGTAGTATGCAGAATTAGAAACCCAAACACTCCAGCATACAACTAGATCGAATTTAGCTTCATAGTAATGAAGCCAGATGCACAATATTGGGTGCTATTAATTGGGTTGTATTAATGATTTAAGAATAAACTGTTGCTTCGCACAGCTCAAGGCACCAACTCCAAAATTAAAAAAAGAACAAAGTGTATAAATAATTATTTGCGGAATAAAAAGTTCCAACTCGGAGACCTTTCAGCGATATCCACTGAGCCTGAGGCAAATTCTTTTTTAACATATAATACACAGGAATATAAAAGACTAAAATGAGACTTTTATTGTTCAGGATTACGTTTTTTAGGTGTGACAGCGGTCAAGCATGCAAAAATGTTGGTTACTTCCAAATCTTTGCCAGAAAGTGCACACCCTTGTCTCCTCTCCGGAAATTCATACTTGTTCATTCCCCATACTCCAGTGTATTAACGCACTTAAAGCCACTTTTATCCTAGTCAGTGAAACTTTCCAAGTACAGGAGTGTTTTCATTTGGCTGATGGACTAGTTAAAGGCCCGCCAACCACAACTGTGCATGTGATGTCCTAAATGACTCAAATAAAATAATGCTCAGATGAAAATCTCTGATGGTCGGCAACTAGGTCTGAGACTGTCTGCAACTAAGGTCCCAACTATCTGTGATTATCTGTGATCGACCACAACAGTCTCAGACTGTCAAAAATATAATCGCGGATATAGACAGTCACCGATTAGTCGATTATTGTGTGTAATCGTCCAACATTTGGAAACAAGTTTAAAAAAAACGGGACAATTGTCCACAACGGGTGGATTCCTCGCTGACAGTCAGCGATATGGTCAACAATATTGGTTAGGGTTAGGATTAGGGTTGGGGTTAAGGTTAGGGTTACCCCCCATGCTGACCCTAAAAATTTATCAAATCATGAGTATTATCAGGCGATATCGCCCAAATGAGATCGGGGCTTAATGTATTAGTAAATTATAAGATGTTTTGTGGAATATATGCTGCAGTAATCAGCCTGCTCTGGACACATTTTTGAACCTTTTTAGTAAACATATATGTCTATTAGTGCGATCGATTTAAGTGCCAATCACACTAAAATACGCATCAATAAGACACATGGGAAGGTGTGTAGTTCGTCTGAAAGTGTTATCCTTCTTTTCACGCTTTCCCATTCATGCTCCAAAGCATAAAAAGACACAGGTGCTCAAGTTGCTCTGCAGCAGGAGAAAAGAGTCTTTGGAGTATTTTAATCTTGCTTGACCTGAGTGCACTGCTCGCCAAACACCAACAGACGGGAAAACTCTATAAAGCTATAGTTAAAATCATCTTCCTGTGCCATTCCTTTAGCTCATGCGTGTAGTGTAATCTAAGTATGTGATAAGTGACAGGTTCAGCAGTGTTCGGGGAACACGAGGGAACGATTTACAACGGCTGGGTTAATCTGAAGTTTCCAAGATAATTTTCCAGACATGAAAGGGCTCCAGCTGCTAATTCTGCATAAATAGTGAGTAGCTCACCTCTGGGGAGAATGGGGCACAGCAGAAAGGCTAGGACATGAAAAGCATACACATTTTGACAAACATATGGGACCATCCGCATGGACAAAAAGGAGGTTGAGAAGACTGTTACATCATTTTACGCGAATTGAGCGTGGAAAATTGGAAAGGCTTTTTCGAGCTTAAAAGAACAGACATGATTGATATATCGTGTAGGTATATCTATAGATAGATAGACAGATAGATAGCTAGATTATATAAACAGATATTTTTAAGATTAAAATACTATTTAAGTACTTCCAAGTAAAAGATGTTGGAGGAGCAACACTGTGACATGGATATTTGGGCACATGCTAAGAGCAAACAAGTTTGAAAGCGGGGTCAGGGGACAGAGTTTAAAAGTGCTTCTAAAGGGTTAATGCTGTTTTTCAAAACTCAAAGAAATGCTTCAGCGAGGAGCCCAAGATCCTTTAACATACTAGTGAAAAAAAAAAAAAGACATGGTGACCTAAAAGCACAAGAAGGTTTACTTTAGAGAACGATTTTTTTTTTCCCAGAATCAAGAGTGAGAATTTGAAACTGTGCTGGAGATCCTTTGACACGGCTAGCTTGAAAGTGATAAATAATAGCTAAGAGGGGCTGGCTGTGGGGAAAGACTCCTGAGAATTGAGAACCCCCCTTTATCCCATGCCTGTATCTCCTATTCAGCAAGGCAACCAGGGGAGCAGGTTGGATTCAAGCACAAAAAATGACCTAAATATGGGGTGAAAAGCCACTGAAGCCTTGAAAATCAACTGTTAAAGAGCATAATAATCCAAAGGTGGATGGGGAAACATTGTGAAGTCTCATGGATGTGCCAAAAAACAAAATAGCATCCTATTTCGCAGCCCCTGTTGGTATTTTTGTTTAACTTCCGACTAACTTCATATATAAAAGGATAAAGCAAGGAACACAAGAAAACTAATTTTTCAGGTTGAGTGGTTTCTTCAAGTGCAATCCAAAGAGTGGGGCTCAACAGGGCCTTTTGGGGCAGGGGAGTTGGATTTTATTTAGGAAACGCAGCAGTGGATGTGTTAAGCATTTGGAGCTCTTTGTCCTCCCATTGTGCCTTCGCCACAGTGATGGCTGACCAGGCTCGGTGCACTGTACTGCACAGCAAAACTGACAGTGTGTTTGGCTTCCCCTTTGCACCACCACATCTGTTTCCTTTCCCCTTCAGGCAGAATGATGCAAAGCTTCACAGAGATGCAGGAGTTAAAAAAAAAATAAATCTAGAGGGCAATTGACATCTCAGTATGTTTATTATATAATTCTAAAATGTCTAGCAGGGACATTTTGAGAAGAGCTTGGATAAAACATGTTTAAAAAAATAAAGGATGCCCAGGACATTAATTGTAAGATCACCTACTGCAAAATATCTGCTGTTAATTCTGTATTTAATAAAATTGTATTTAAAACACCCTTTATGAATTCGTTTTTTTAATTTATTTTTTTTGTGAGTTAGACAGGATGTTCCATGGAAAAGTACCACAGAAGAAGTCTGGAGGTAAAGGAGGGAAGAGAGGAGGATCTACTTATACTGCAGCCCTAATCTATTTCTTTGTGTTTCTACAAGCAGATGACAGTAAAGGACGAAATGTAGTTTAAGGAGGAAAACAGTGAGAACGCTGAGCTGAAATTTTTATTGTCTACATGTCCAGAGCTTCTCAAAGCTAAATAGCTCCTGCCCTGAGATAAAGCGAAGTCTGTTTAAGCCTAGGCACGCCATTGTTTTGTAGGACAGTACAAACACCAATCTTCCCTACTACAGATTTAAAGATGCACCATCCATAGTTCAGATATTGTAATGTCTTCTTGTAAAAGGCTTTTGTACTGAAAAGGTCAGATGTACTGAACCTGCCCTTCAATCAGGACAGAGCAACAAAAGTGATCTGTCCATCAGAAAAGTAATTTATTGCTGAATGCAACTCTAGACATTGTGCCCCAAACACTGTGAGCTTAAAAAATAAGAGTGCTGAATGCCAAAAACCCATCTGTCCACAAAGTCTCTTACATCGGAAAGTTATATAAGGGCATAGATGAGGCCCATCTTTTACAACACTGGCATGGGACCTTGAGCCTCAGCAGCACTGCAGATGATCACAGTGGCACTGCTGCAGGAAGCAAAAAATAAATAAATAAAAAGAAGCAAAAAGGTATTATATAACAATGCGCATTATTATGAAGATATTTGAATTAAATATTTTTAGCTAATGAACTTTTACATGTTGGACATTAAACTGAGACAAGGACAAAGATAAAAATTTGCTATTTGTTTTATACACACACACAAAAGAAAAAAAAAATCAAAAATTCCGATGCCTATGAAGCAATGAGTGAAGCAATAGTGAAACCCTGATCTATACATTACACACATTTACACTACAGAAAAAAGATAAAGCTATTTTTAGTTCTGAATCCTTCCCTGATTAGCTTCGATTAACATTCTGTCTACAGTAATTACATAGCGTTTAGTCATCTCAGACAGGTCTTTGGTCCAGGTAATATGACTTCAGTAATATGAATTACTAATATTAGTAGTATGATTTTAGCAAAAAGACTACGTGAGGAAAAGTAACAGGTTTCATGCCTGAGCAAAAAACTATTCAGTATAATATGAGAATTAGCTGTTGACTGTGAAATAATTCAAAATCACCCATGTTTCTCTCCAAGAGGCCAAGTAAAAACATTTCATAGCTACAACAATGACTAAACAGTAAAAGTACAGTGCTGTCAGAAAGTTTGCCCCTTTCTTATTCCCACTATTTCTGTTTATTCCGTTTATCTCTAAATAAATTTATTAGAACACAAAAGACAACCTGAGTACAAAAAAAGCACACACTTGCATCCTTAGTCACTCAAATCAAATTAAATTGATAACAGACTAATCACAAAAAAGACTGAATACTGCCAGACTTGTTGGATCTAAACATCAGTAAAATATCCCCTTGCAGCAATGTGAAGTTCCATTAAAGGTCTCAACAAACAGCACACTACCCCGCAATGAAAACAAGTCTCTGAATACCTGGGAAAAAGTAGGCTACTAAAGCATATCATTTAGAAAAGTGTTACAAATTAATCTTTCAAACGATTTTAATAAAGGTGGCAAAAACTTTGTGACACGGCTATATTTTTGTACACACCATGACCTTAACTAACTGTATATTGGCTATTAGTCAAATGTACAGTACATGTGTACTAACCTCGATCCTTTTTTTCTATTGTTTATGTATTATTCTAAGCACATTTTTATACTGCGATCAAAAGGCTGATCAAATTTTAATATTAATCACGCCTGGTCCATCATCACTCCCCACTTAGAATACTGCAGTGCCCTTCTCTTTGGACTTCCAGTTAAAACACTTGTTCATTTACAATACATTCAAAATTCAGCAGCCAGACATCTTACTCATACACTTCACATCACCTCTATTCTATATAATCAACACTGGATGGAAGTTTATTTTTACATATTATACCTTTAACTTTACTTTTAAGGCCCTTCATGGTCTTGATCCCACCTACATACCAAACCTGTCGCATCTTTACACCACTTCCTGGAGATTAAGGTCAACCGATTCTGGATTTGTAATAATCCCAAAATTATGAAGCTTGTTTCCTAGAAAACTCAGGAAAGTTCTTTCAATGTAGAATTTAAGACCCAATATTAGCATCATCCATCTGTGACTGTCTAGTTTTGCTGTCATGTCGTGTTTGATTTGAGCTTCTATCATGGTGTTTTAAGGTTCACTACTGAATAGCCTGTGTGATTTATCTTCCATAATCAGTTCATTTTGGCAGGATGCAGAAGTAACCTCTCCAGCACATGGGCTTAATAGTATCCCTTGTTCACCTGTTTTACATGTTGATTTGGTTCTCTCTGTTTACAATAACTAGGACATGACTGCGTGAACTAAGAAAAGGGCTTACACATACGCGATTACCTGGTAGTGCAACAATAATTCATAGAAAGCGCAAAAGATCAAGCGTTCCGCACTCTCCCTCGCCTCAACATGGCAATGTTTGATGTCATCAGGCCTGATGCAGGGGCCACTGACACTCATGTACAGGAGCAAGCAAATGGTTTCAGCAAGCCAATTCCATTTTACTACCATGAGTTAATACTGTACTTCATTCTTATTTAATGTGGCTGGTAAGTGACTGCGCCGCTTTAAGAAGGGCACGGTTATAAATAATAACAATAATTATAAATTAAAACAACTACTTTTTGTTGCTGCTGCTGCTGCTATTATTATTATTATTATTATTAGTAGTAGTAGTAGTAGTAGTAGTATTCTGCAACACTATGAAATGCATATATACCTTAATAAATTCAATCAACACAATGAAATACAGTGCTGTCTTTACATAACCATAACAGATACAGTAGTTAATTTGTAGTCTGTGTAACTGTAAATACCCAGTCGACATAAGCCCAACACACATTTATTATTAATGCTTGTGTATGCACAGATCATTCAAAAAATAAAAAAATATAAAAATTAATCCATTATGAGCACTGGCTCGTTTATATATACATACATGGGTACAACATGTCGACGTGAGATGTCGGATTTGACTCAGTCTCTTAATTCATCTGACTTTATCTCTGTCTGAATTGGAATATAACTTTCCATGCCTTAACCACTGAGCTACTACTTCCTCAAAGATTCACATTATAGTTTCACCAGTTGTTACAACACAAAAAGCCACGGAATGTAAACCTCTACCCTGCATTTTATTCCTCAAAAACCTTTTACAGAATATGTTAAAAGCATTTAATAATTCAGTCGTTTTTTACTCTGACCCTAGAATTGTGGGTATTGTCCACCATCATTGTATTCCATCTGGTCTAACCTTCTCCTTTGTAAAAAGTAAATGAAAAAGGGATCAGTGAAAATCAGAACCATTTCTGTAGCATTAATTAGCATAATCCGGTAAATCTTCAAAAACATGTTGAGCCATTTAAATTTTTCCGGATATGGTCGCATTTTTCCTTTTCTTTTCTTTGAATACCCCCCTAAAATATGTGAAATATAGGTAATATATTGCAACCACTTAGATGGAACTGTACTGAACAGAACGCAGAAAGATTCAACTGGAAGAGCAACGTCATCTTGTGTACAGTTACTGAAACTGCCACAGAAATATCGTTTCTTCGCACCAATTTAGGTGAAATAATTAAATGCAACTTTCTACAGGACTGCATACATAATGCAGAAATAAACTGTTCTGTGTAAGAAAGCTTTATAAAATCAGTATTTGGAGCAACTGGCATGAATGAGGAAAAGATTATCTTATAGAGAGACATTAAATACAGAAAATTTAATTAAATGAAAATTCTGGTTTATAATAAGCAAAGATAAAATAAATAAATAAAAAAAACCTGAAGATACGTTTTCAGGTACTAATGGGCAGAAGCTCTTTGTAGGGATATATTTCGTTTTACAATGTATACATAAAAAATAATAAATAAAAAATACACCAAATCATGGAGGTGCCATAATAATATACATTTTAGCCCAGATTAAATGAAGCCCAGGTTTACATTAATCGATAGAAATTGGTGCAAAAATGGCACCTTAGCAAGTAAAACTATCAATTAGAAGATTGCAGGACATGAGATCTGAGATTATTAAACCTATTTCTAGTCTAGAACTAACTTCTTTCAAATGATCTGTCCAGGCAGCAAGATAATTTCACTGGTACTAACTCATTTTCCCTTTAAATTCAGTTTTTATTTCTTGTATTTTGACAGATAATTTTTGCAATGATGTCATTACACTGATGTTGACATGAGCCAGGCTAATACCATACAACGCTGTTGTTAGCAGAGAGCTAAATCTGTGACGGATTTAAAGAAAAAAACATTTTTTGCCTTGAATGATCCAATCAAAGTGTTGTTAACCATCTGAGTAACTCTGAATATCACATATCTGAAATACAAATGCATGTTTATCATGCTAATTATTGACACAGCCCAGCACACGACTCTGTTTAATTCTGAGAAAATATATAAACAAAATGAAAAGTACAGCATGTATTGTAATGACGCGTAATAATGAGATCAGCATGCGTTATGTATTCTGATATTTATCTATTTTAAAGCATTAAACGACAAGTTATTTGAATTATTTTCTGAGGGGAAAACTGTTAGAATGGATTTTTTAAGAGATTTGATTATTTGCCATTGTGTATCCGAAGAAAACAATGTTTAATGTGATGTCATTATTATGAACACTTCAGCATTCCACTAGCAATGAATAAATTTCCATCGTACTCATGAGACGAGTTTTTGAAAGAACTTATACTAATTCACTAATACACACGGTTGTATAACGACCATTAAAAAAAACTTGGGTAAAAATATCAGCATTAGAGAAATAAAGGCATTGAATGAGATGACTCACCAAAATGCCAGAAAACTGTTTTTCCTCCATATTGGCAAGCTATGCCGTCCTTGCGCAGAAGGATGAAGGTCCTCTGCTCTCTAGGTCTTGTCCTTGTGTTGCTGGATGTGTCTCGCTCCCTTTGCGCTTTCTCTCTTTCTCGCACGTTGGCTCTCTCCCTCCTCTTGTTCAATTGCTGTCTACTTTGCAGCGCCGGGCTTTATGCTAATTCCACACTAATCCAGGAACTTTTCTATGCTGTGAAAGGGACATGTGACAGAAAGTGGGGCGGGAGGGAAAGAACAAAATGGAAAGGAAAGAAATACTGTTTACTGCATTTCCCGTTACAAACCATTTCATAAACAAAGCCCTGGATTTGTCCTAGAAAAGTGCAAAAAAAGGTTAAAATTAATAATGCTGGTGTGGAATGTGTGGTTATAATGCAATGCACCACCTCGTAGACACTAAAGGTTTGGGCGAATTTATAACCCACAAGCATATTCAATGTTTTTTCAGAAAGCTACTCACATTCTAACTCCGAATTCAGCGACTACATTATCACTCCATGAACAGATAGAGGCCCTTATCACTAATTGCCACTCCTTCAGTTATCAGTCAGCCCCCATTAAAATGCAGTAACTCAAAGGCAAACAGTGGTGTGTGTGCTTCCTACTTGGGTTTAATCTCTGGAAATATAATTATCTGCTAGATGTTTCAGGAGCACCTCGACAATTAAAACACACAGCTTCTATTACTCAGCTCACTGAAGTTGCTAAAGTAGGCAGAACTGTGCAGGAGCAGAGAGATTTCATGGTCTACTGGTGTTTAAAACATCAGCAAATTCCCTAGATATGAGATACTACGTTACTGTGCCATTTTCTTTTCTTTTCTTTTATTTGTTGCTTTTCATTAATTTTGAGTCTTTAAAATGAAACCAATAGTGATCCTTTTAGAAACATAACTGGAACCACAGCAAGACAACTCTAAAGACCTGAAATTCAGATAATAATAGCATTTCCAGAGATTAAACCCAAGTAGGAAGCAAATAACAACAAATAAGGTTTATCCCCCTTAATATAGAGACTGTAGTGATCATATAGGACAAATCTAGAATCAATATAATTATATTGGAATCAAGCCAATCATACACTGTGCTCAGGAGCACATGATCAGGCTCAGACTGGGTGCATGTAAGAAAGCAAACACTGATGCAAAATGCATCAGCCGCTGGACAGCGCCAAGCGACTGGCAAACGATTCAAAGTACCAAAAACACTGCTGTGAAGAACTAAGTTGGGCCTCCATATAGTCACCGTTCATAAATCACTCACACGGGTGGCCTCTGGGATAATGTAACCTTACAAAACTAGGTTAAACCTGAAACTTATCATGGCAGGCGACTGACTTTCATAATGTTTTCAAGAAGAAGTAGGTCGCTTGACCAGCACTTCTGCAGCCCTCAAGTCAGACCAACAACCATTCCCCTTTCTCCCACTCCTGTATGGATAAACAGCGTACAGCTGAGCTGCTCACAGTATGGATTATAATAGTATAAAATTACAAAACTCACTCTCAGAGGGAACATAACATGTTGGAGAAATCAAGAAAACAACATGAAAATTAAAACCAAAGAATTATTAGTTAGTCCAGTAGAAGACGCTTTCGAGAAGAGCAGCAAGATGCAGCTTCTGGGGTTAATTTAAGAATTTCCTGTTGATAAGAGGAGACAGAAATAAAAGTGCACATCTAGCTTCTGTATGATTTATAGTATAAATCCATCTATATCTTGGAACAAAAAGTAGAAAAATGGACTTAGTAAGCAAAATAAACAACATTTCAAACTTGAGCCTTTAGTCACCAGCTGCAGTGGCCTCTCTAAATTTCATTCCCTTGTTTATAGCATCCAATGCACTGTTCAAGTCCCCCAGTGAGAGCTGCTCCTGTTTGTTTTGCGTTTCTGTTTCCTTGGAATATTGACCTTAGCGTGGCCAAAAAAAAATTTTTTTCTTTACAATTTATATACTATATATAAGAATAAAACGTTACTGGTTTGCTACTTTTAGCATTTTTAAACATTCAAGATTCTCAATCTGGAGAACTGGTGATGTAAAAATTATTTCATCCTTTAAGTTTTAATTTTTTAATTTATTGTAGTTTAGAGTTCTTCAAAGTTCAGAAATGTATGTTATTTGTTGTTACCATGGTTCATAATACCCCATTTCCAGTTGTTCATTTGTGTGTTATATCAGAAAACCGCTCAATACAACAACCTTTTTTTCTGCTTTTCATTTCTTATGTTTTTTTCATCATTTATAAACCAATATATACTTAATTGTTTAATGAAGTTTTGATTTTTGGAAAATCAGATTAAATTAGGCTTGAAGCACTTACTGTTATGATATTTTTTTTTTTGCTGTGGAAAACAGCACCAACAGACTCACCAGATTTATAATGTCTCATTGTACCTCCTGGTTCATAATACCCCATTCTCCCCTACTGCAGGTTCAAGTGAACAAAACTTCTTTCCTGTGGTTGTTATGCGGGTTTCCACCACAATAAAGATGATTTCCTGCTGGCAACCTTGGATACTGATGGTTACCCAATCTGCTGTACTATGAGCAAAATACATGTTAAAAATAATATAAATAAATAAATAACTTGATGCACGTCTGATGCCCTGATTGATTGGTCAGGTGTGGCTCACTTTTATTCAACATTGAATTTAACATAAGATTATTGCAAGATTTCTTTGACTCTAATAGCTTTAGAGAAAACAGTCTTTTCACTACATTTGGGTCTGTCACTACAACGACTCATGGACACAATCCTCCGCCCACACACTGCATATGCTATTGCTTATTTAGATGATATAATCATTAACTTTAATGCTTGCCAGTGATATTTACAACATAGCAGGCTGTCCTGAGATCGGCAGGACTCACAGCAAACCTAATGAAGCATGCAACTGAGTGGGTGGAAGTACGGTATCTAGACATGAGTATCAGCGTGTGCATCCCCAAACTGACAAGACAGCAGTGTTTATGGCCAGCCTGACACCCAACATGAAATGTGATAAGGCAGCTCTTAAGCTGGCTGTCTATAATACAGGGTCCGTAACAAATTTGGACATCACCAGCCTGCTGATTGACCTCACTAAAAAGGTGACACCAGATTCATTCCAGTGGATGGAGGCTTGCGAAGACTGGGTTTTCTGCTTAATAATGTTGGGTTGGTGTGGAGCACCACGACTGCATTCACCTGATATTTCTCTCCCTTTTTTTCCTGCAGATTGAGGTGTTGGACAGACGGTTGGGGGAGGTTTGGTCCTGGTGGTGGAGCATCTCATGCTGTACATCAGTCCCAAACTCTCAGTGTAGGAGAGCAAGTACAGTGTGATACAGTTATCTCTGGCTATCAATTGGGCGGTCCTCACTCTGCTTTACTGCTGCTATAAATTGTTTATATTTACTCATGTACCAAGTGTTAAAATGTCTCATCGCTGTTATACTTAGGCTCATCATAAAGTTTATTTTGACTCTTCTGGGAAATCTAGGGTTTCTGCAGGTAACACAACATTCATTCATATTTTGTTTTACTGCTGACATTGAACAAGATCATTCATAAAAAATTCACACAAATATTCAGCGTTATTAAACAAACCCAAAACTTTTCCCCATTACCGCTTGTTAGGTCTAAGCATTTGCTTATAACCTGCAATGAAAAATTAACCTAAAATATAAACTAAATAACTCTAAAAGTTAAGTCTTTAATGATGACTGTATACTGAATCCCAAGACTTCCTCGTACCAGTCTATTCTCAGTTTTGTTAAATGATAGTGATTAGAGGGTTCAAATCAGCAACCTAATGCGTTCTGATCAATTTCAATGTTGGACGCATTGCGTTTCACTTCAGAGAGAATGAGTGCAACAAGAAAGGGGTCAGAGGTTAGAATGTGTGTGTTTTTTTTTTTTTTTCTAGTGCTGCACTCTGGAAAGATTACACTTGACAGAACAACACTGATAAACACATTCCTGGTTTGCACTCAGCCGAGAAAGAGAATATAGAAAATATGGCCATCTAATCCTTTGGGCTCTGGTGTAATGACAAAGGACCGGGAAATAGTCTGGACGGGAAATTCATTTTTGGGGGTTATGAACATCTAAGATCCCCTTTAATTTATATTGAAGTAATTTTCAATTTCAAATGCTCATCCTCAAGACAACAGACATACAACTACACCTACCACCTTATTCCTCTATTTTAAGTTTGCTAACCAGGATTTTAAGATCGCAGTAAAGAGGCACTAAATGGTACATTTCATTCTAAGAATCCTTTTCAATGTGTACTGCAAACTAGGGGATATTCAAATGATTGCATTAAGATTTCTGTGACAAAACGTGTTAGCTTGTTAAAATTGTTGCATCATGCACTCTTAACACGAGAAGGAAGCCTTGCCTTCAAACCCTTGCATTCCCTGTAAAGCATTCCACACATTTTTACCTGTCACAACAGCGCTGCAAGCCTCACACCGCTGAAGCAGACAGAGATTGCAGTGAAATGGGGGAATAAAGGAAGATTAACTTCTGCAAGGGCAGGAGTTCTGGCTCTGACAGTGTGGTTTATTTCACAATGATGGGCCACATCTGCTGAAAAACATAACAGAAGAAAGTACAGACTGGGCTCAGATGTGGTGATGTCCCCATGCGTGCCATATAAACTTGCAGTATCCTTATTATGTCTGATTATTGGTCTGCTTATGGGATTAAAAAAAAATAAAAAAATTTAAACGATAAATAATAAATGGAGTTCAGGGGAATCCTTTAAACTGACCTCCCTCCTGTAGGTGCTCCAGTTTAAAATATAGCACTTGTCCTGTCTTGTTTGGACATTATTCATTTCTGAAGGTTCTGTTATCTTAGCTTAGGGCTTTTATGGGAGTCAGGGAACCCTTTTAAACTTGACTCTCTTAATAAAGATTTCCAACCATCCACCCTTCCACCCAACCATCACGCAAAAACTTGCCCATCAGGGTTACAGGGGTTACAAACCAATCCCAAATGACTTTGGGTGAGAGGTGGTTAACACAGGTACAAAATAACCATTCACACTCACATGCATGTCTGTGGATGGTGAGAGGAAACCCACACATGCACAGGGAGAACATGCAAACCCCACACTATGCACTTGGAATTACATAACAATACGTGTCACCTTTCGAACTCGCTGATGACATCATTTTTACGCTTAAACTTCGGGTAATCTATGAAAAATGAGGTTTCCCGTGGCTAACGCTGCTTGAATGTTTTCGAAATCACTGGCAGTTGGAATTAATTATTTCACAGTATCACACGCTCTTTGTTTAGTTGAAGTCCTTTCAGTTTTGGCCACAAATTATCAAACAAGTTATCATGGTCACAAATGAAAGGTAACACAAAATTCGTAATTTGAGCAACAACAGCCATCCATAAGATGGAAATAGGCATGTTTCTGAGTCTCTTTGCTGTTTTATGGTGAACTGATCAGGAGCACTGTGATCATTTTCTGTGCCAAAATAACATAGGACTATTATACAGATTAGGTTCTATAGCAAACACACGAGTGTGTTTGTGTGTGTGTGTGTATATATA
>JBCNYH010000022.1:1989222-2001591 GCA_039654325.1 Tandanus tandanus | reverse complement strand
ACCATAGGTGAGGGTAGGAATGTAGATCGACTGGTAAATTGAGAGCTTTGCCTTCCGGCTCAGCTCCCTCTTCACCAGCTCTGCTTTACAGCAGAGGCTGCACCAATCCGCCTGTCAATCTCCCGCTCCATCCTTCCCTCACTCGTGAACAAGACCCCGAGATACTTAAACTCCTCCACTTGAGGCAAAACCTCATTCCAGACCCAGAGGGTGCATTTGACCCTTTTCCAGCTGAGAACCATGGCCTCGGACTTGGAGGTGCTGATTCTCATCCCGGCTGCTTCACACTCAGCTATGAATTGCTCCAACGAGAGCTGGGAGTCGAGGCATGGCGGCGGAATGGAGGTAGAGCTGGAGCCAGCCGCAGCATTGGTAAATATAGTTTTCTAACAGATCAGACCTGATAATCTGAACAATAATGCCTTCTCCTGCATGCTTGATCTGTTGTTTAAACTATTTGAATGGGTCTGAGAGGGAAAAGGTGGGACTTGAAGACAATATATGATGACAGATAAGTCATCTACATATCAGAGAGTTCAGGACAACTGAAAACAATTATTGCTTATGTTCTGCCAGCATTTATGTGTTTTGCATTAAAAAATTCTATTCTTTCTCTGGAGTAGGAGTCTGTATGTGTTAGTATGTTAGAATGTTTTAACAGAGTTAGTCTTTTTCTATCGGTACAACAATGGTAGATAATCCATTCAATACATTACAATTTGGAGTGATGTGTGCAGATGTTTCTAAACACTCTTATATCATCATGAAAACTCCACCCACCCCGTCACCTCATCTCACTTTATTAATCTGTCATCTCAGGGTAAATGAAGAATGTTTTCTTTAATATAACATGAAAACAATGTATGTTTGACTTAGCTAAAATGTATGCAGGTAAATTAACATTTATGCTTAGGAAATACTACACGGAAATCACGTGATCTAACTGGTTCTCTTTCTCGGGACAGGTAACAATTATTCACGGAAGATGAGGCGGATGTTGCCGAACTACGTGAACATAGCAAAATAAATAAATAAATAAAGCAAGATTTTCATGGTTTATTAAAAATCATAAAAGACACATGAGCTTGGATTGAATGTGCGAGCAGGTACAGAGCTCTGTAAAGGCATCCCTTTTAGCATACGTATACTACACTAAAATATACAGATAGGCAAATTAAAACTACATTTTTATGGTTTATATTTACATATTTTAATGATTACAGAGGCAGATCGGGTGAGCTCTGTTTGCCCTGACCTGAGGAAAGCACTGTAAAGCTACGGTGTCTGTTTATAGCTTCATTCAGAATTTGGTGCATATTACATGGAAATGTAAGTAAACTGCACTCTGTACAGCTGTGTTTACACACTGATTTAAGGTTTTACTATATTCTATGTTGAAACTACATATTAAAGCAGGACAATGATGACGCCTCCTGGTCCAAGTTACCGTGACAAATTGTGAGTGTCTGTCATTTTGATTCAAGTATTATCCACTCAGGATAATGGGCCTTATTCAGCAACCATTCTTACAAAAAAAAATCGGTCTCAAGTACCCCCTTTGGACTTTTCTGGCATTCACCAATATTTTCTTATTTGAGATTTGTTCTTAGCTATGAACAAAATCGATGAAGAGGAAACAGCACTCTTATGCATATATCACTGCTGATGTTGTGAAATCGCCTTAATTTCACTTCATTTTTCATTTTCGTCGATTTTTCTAATGTATATTATGATGTCAGAGACTGAACTTTTTTTTACATTTTTTATACCACATTAAACTTTTTAAATAAGCGGTGTCAAACTCATTTTCACTGAGGGCCACATCACGAAATTTAAAGGTGATCGAGGTCCGAATAATCACTGAACATCTATTCTAAAAGGGCAATCAAGAATCCTGCATGGCAAAATAATTATTTTAGGCATTTCTCCTCTTTTCCTTTATTCGCTTGCATTTTCTGACGAATTTTACCTCAGAGGAAATAAAATACTTCCTCCACTTTGATTACGGTGCTTCCGTCTTTTGTCACATGTCCCTATATCCTTTTATGGTGATTGAAGGGGTGTTCACCAATGCTAAATAGAGCTTTTGGCTCACACTTTTAGTTTACGAAGACATTGGAATTGACCATTCTGAGAACACAGCTGTGAACAAATCCGAGGTATTAAGAACACGTCATGAATCTGACGTAGGCTTTTCTTACGAAATTTCAAAAGAACAAATTTTTATGAAAAAGAAGATATTGATGAATGAGGCCCAAAGTTTTTTAATCACCTGCAGCAGACCAATCAGATGGTGCCACTCCTGTGTAGTGTATATTTAAAACTCTGTTGGCAAAACTATTCCAGTCAGCACAGAAAGGTTCAAACATACTGTATATACCTGGTCTTATGGCCAGAACGACAGCCCAACCAAAACTATACCTCACACACCCACACAAATACCCCAACCAATTCTCACCGGTTCATGAAAACTTCTGACTGTACAAGCATTATGATTTCTAGCCCAGGCAGGTAATCCTGGCAAAAAATTGCAATTCCTTTGCTCTACCCTTAGGATGCCTCTGATATTCCACAATCTGTCACTGCTGTAAAACAGGATCAAGATCAAGTCATATCACTGAGACAACTCTGGGATCGTGTTACTGGCTCGACCCTACAGAAGATGGGTAGGTTTAGTGAAAGTGAGGAGAGAATAGAGGGCTCGTCCAGGGTCTTTAGCGCTTAACAAAAAAAAAATAAAAAAAATCAGAACTACGTCAAAGAGAGCGTCCAGCTAAATTAAATCTGAAGGAGGTGTGTTGGTCACCCAAGCACTGCCATCTGAAAATGAAAGGAAACTTACAGTGCTTTTAGAACTAGAAATTAATGATGATTGCATATGAAAGCATAGCGGGATTCAAGAATGAAAGGGTTGAGGAGATCAATGCGGTGCAGAGGTTTGGGCTTGGGCAGCTATGAAAAGGAAGAAGTGTAGAAAACTTGCTTTTCTCATACATCTTTCTTTCTTTCTTTCTTTCTTTCTTTCTTTCTTAGGTCCAGAAGCCTTTCAGGCTGACTTTAGCGTATCCACATGCACTACATGCTGTAATTTGTTGGCATTTCCAAGTGGCATAATCGCTGTCACTTTTGCTCATTTGCTGTCATGTCTAACCTTCTCAAGCAAGAACAGGGATACTGACATGCAGGAAATAAACAGCATGTCTGAACTACAGAACGTAACACCCAACCATGAGAACACACAGCACATCTCATTCACATCTCTCTCTCTCTCTCTCTCGCTCTCCCCCTGATTAACTCGAGAAGTTTGCCTGTAGCCTTTTGGACTCTACTGCCATCTTTGCCCTTTTGTGTACTGTACTTAATATAGCCCTTAACCGTGATCCTATAATAGCTACAGTCTTTTCATTTATGTGCAGGCAAATAGGATTGCGTTTAGAAAAGTAGGCAGTAGACACATTTGTCCAATCAGGTTCTCTCTGCTGTAATTTTATGTCCGTGTCACACCAGAAACTAAAATGGATGTTTGAAATTTATTCTTTGTGGTAGCAAACAAAAGGCCACGTCCCTCACAATGCATGATTCCCTGTCAGTGAGAAGAACTAAAAGCGAGTGCGGCCATATCCAATGCGCAGGTGACTTTGCGTACATCAAGCGTGGGTTACCGGAGCCGGAGTGCTATCTGTGTAAATCATGACACAAAAGGCTTGCAATCCCAGCATTCAACAGGTAGCACAAAAGAGCTATGGGAAGTATAGTTTGCAGCACAGTGAAGCAGCGACAAAGACTTCTTAAGCAAGATGGCCCGAGGATAAATCATATGACACTCTTCGACAGGAAATCTCTAAATCGCCCATTGTCCACCACCACATCAAAATGCTCCACACACACACACACACACACACACACACACACACACACACACACACACACACACACACTGTATAGGAAGGTAGGCAGAGATTCATGGTGTTTTCCTCATTCCACTAAAATTATTACAGAAGTTTTCTGAACGACATTTAAATACATTAAAGTAAAACTCCAGGAACTTTCAAGATCTCACAGCAAGGTAATTTGGGTAAAATTACAATTGTAATAGCGGCACAAGCACAGAAGTGTGTGTCATCCGGGTATGCTAAATTACTGATTTGGAAGATACATCAAATTAAGAGTAGGATCTGCAAACAGTTAAAAGAATACTGTTTACTGTTCCAAACCTCTCTTTAGCAATCCTGTTGACTCTAAATTGACTAAATATGTTAATGTTAGCCTTAGGGCAGCTGTTGATTCCGTTGACTATAAGTAAATTTAAAATTACTCTTATTACAGGTTAATAATAATGGGATAGTCACGAAACAGAGAGAGAAAGTATCACTAACTTTTACTGATTTGATGTCATTCATTCATTCATTAATTTTCTAAGTTGCCATCGCACCGCAAACATTTGATGTTGGGAATCAAGTTAATATTTTCATATTTTCACAGTTTTATTGTCATACACAGGGGACAATGGAACTTCACTGCCGGCACTGAAATTCTTGGACATGAGGGGGCTCTAAGTCCAAGAATTACATTGCCAGTAGTGATGTTACCTGTGTATGACAATTAAACTTGAAACTTAATTTTTATAATTAAACTTAATTTTTAAAGCAGAAAGAGTTAGCCTACTTCGACTATTTTTCTTTCTTGCTAAGTCAATAAGACAAAAATAAAATAAACTATAAATTAACCTCTTCCTACACCGCCCAGCAGCCTAGCCCGGTCACATGACTTTGGACACTCTGTTCACATGCACCCACAATCACACCTGATCCTCATGCACCTGATTACTCACCTCATTCATATAAGGATTTTGTTTGGTTAACTTCTTTGCAAAGTATTCTTCAGTGTCACTTGTTGCCAGTCATAATAAGCCTTTTTATTGTGTACATGACCCAGTTTCTTTTCTCATTGCTGAATAACCTGCCTAGCCTTTGATATTGTGTTTACGTGCGTGCCTGTGTACATTTCTGCCTGCCTCATTGACCTCTCCTTTGGATTATCTCTACTGTGCTGTTTGTCTGAACATTTGACCTCTGCCTGTTCACTCAACTCTGCTTCCATATCATCCATGTCTGCATTCATCTGTTTAATAAAGTCTTTTATCTGCAAATGCATCCTCTCACTCTCCAGGCTCAGTGCATAGGTGACATTATCATGTAACAGAGAAAGTAATTTGACCTGATGACATTTTTGTGGCAGAAAACTTACTGTTTCAAACTTCTCACACTAGAGACACCCTCCATAGATTAAAAAAAAACCAAAAAAAAAACCACCTGCTTACAGAACCCGTCACTATATCAATTTACTAGAATTTTTGTCTTTGGAAAATAACTACAGGTATTAAATCTATTTATTACCTCAACCAATGAGGTTATGTTTTTGTTTAGGTTTGTGTTTGTTAGTAGGATTATGCAAAATGTTAGAGTTAGACTTGCATACTTTTTTTTTTTAGGTTGGGATTTGGACAATGAAGCCTCCATGAGATTTTGGAGATGATCCAGATGATTTATATATATATACATATATACACACACACATATATATATATATATATATATTGATTGATTGGAGTAGTGGGGGTTTGTGTTATATTAGACTATATGGATCATTTACCTTACAAGTTTATGTCAGTAAGAAACTATTCCAGAAAGTAAAATGAGAAAAAATATAAACCTGTTAATTGTATAGATTATAAAGCAAAACTAGTGACAGAATTTCTGATCTAAACATTTGGGTAGAGAAGAAGACGAAGAAGAAAAAGAGTGCTTTTGCAGTTACTGACAGCGCAGGTCAAATGAGACAGAAATTTGTGAAACATCCCCATAGCATCATGAATTAACCAAACAAACTAGAATTAACCAAACAAACTTTTACTCATCATCTCACACTCACTTAACTGCTTAATCCTATTAGGGTCACAGGGAGGCTAGAACCCATCTCAGCCAACTTGGCAAAGGCAGGGGACCCTGAACAGCCTACCAAACCATCACAGGGCCAACACATACACACAAAACCATTCACAGTCACATCCACACCTGGGGCAATTTGGAACAGCAAATTAGCCTAATGTGCATGTCTTTGAAATGTTGGAGGAAACCGGAGTACCCGGAGGAAACCCACACATGCACAGGGAGAACATGCAAACTACACACACGCAAGCCTGGGACTCAAACCCAGGACCTTCTTGCTGTGAGGCGCACATGCTCAGCACTACACCACCGTGCCTCCCACCAATAAAATCAGATACACCAAATTCCTGTTTTACATCCTGGTACTGTGGCATTTCCATGTTCGGAAGTTCACCTTGCAAAAAACAAACAAAAACCAAAAACCAAACAAACAAAAAAACCCTAATACGGGAGATGTACAATGAGACTGGTTGATCTTATAAAATGACATAGATTTTATTGACTATCAATTTTAGTTCAGTACCCATTAGCCTGGGAATGTTATAAACACTGAGTAGTGATATTAAAGGGGAAAGTTGTTAATGTGGTGTGCTTAGAAAAAGGCAGCACTGGTTACAAAAGGGAATCCGTTGAGGAGAAATAGTATGGTGGATTTAAAACCGGTCCTGCAGATCTGTTTGCACAGGTGAGTCACACTTGCCTCTGGCATCACACATCTCACACCGCTCTTTCTTATTTTAACTTGAATAAAAGGGGGAAGCTAGGGCTGGGAATGATTTTCACAACTGCCTAATGCTGCATGGTACTAACGGGAAATTGCAAAGCAAAAATAAAAGCATTGACATGCATTAAATTGACATGCATTATGTAGCAGTGATGAGAAAAGCAGCTTGAGTTGCTAGTAAATGATCCACCCTAATTATTTATAACTCAAAGGGAAAAAACATTCCAGCCTCATCTGTGAGCTCTGGGTGTACTTCCCTCTGGTGGACAAAAATCAGATCAACGCACAGGAATTTCCATCAACATTATAACCTCTAGAAAAAGTCACGACTTTTCATGTATGTCATTTCAGTATTATTAATATTTCCCTTTTTGTAAATATCATAGTAAATGGATTGTCCATGAGTACTTACTCACTACCTGGTTTAAGTCCTAAACAAACTAGTGGATGTGACCGACGTTGCGCAGTGTGTTTGCAATTTTCTTCGCCATTTGTCTTTATCAGAGGTGTCCGTAGCAGTCAGACCCCACTCCATCAGATCTTGGGTAAGAAGTTCTTTCCATGAGTAGTTGTCATCTCTTGGTCGTACCTTCCACTTGGAGGCCCACAATACTTCCAGTGCAGGTGTTACTGCGTTGCACATGCCCAAACCACCGGTGATGCCTGTAACTCAAGGCCATTCAAGGCACCTCACATCTTCTCTTTTCAATGGTCAACATTCACTGGCATGTACGAGAGCACAACTTACACAGAAATTAAAGATGCGACCATAGGTATAGTAAGCAAGGCTCATGCATGACAGGAGGGGCAGCAGTTCTCTGAACTCCCCCCATGGTGTCCTGGCTGTGGAAATGGTCGCCAGCTCTCAACCTCCACCTGGACATATCATGTCTCCACTGTAGCAAAAGGATGCAGCAGCATCAAGTTTATATTCTCCAACCGGAACCCGGACGAGGGGCCCCTATCAATTGGCCTTGCTGAACTAAAACAATGGCTGGATATAAAAGATGAATCAGGGGAGAAATGCTGGAACACCCTAAACCTTTCCTACAAACAGAACAAACAGAACGGAAGTTTACCAGAGTCTCTAAGGGTGTTCTTAGACCTCTAGATCATTCTTCCATACAAGAACCATCTCCTTGAGCTCATCCAATGATTCAGCACCAATTACTAACTCGTCTGCATAGAGCAGTTCCCATGGTGCACCAGTTGTGAAATCCCATGACAAAGCCTCATGAACAGTAATGGGATGAGAACAGAGACTTGGTGGACACCAATGTTGACTTCAAAGGCATCACTAAAAGAGTTGTCAATATGGACCCTGTTCCATACATTGCTTGGACTGTTCTCACCAACCACTCAGGGACTCCCAAGTGCCTCAAGGCCAACTACAGAATATCACGGGGCACACAATCAAAGGCCTTTTTCCTAGTCAACAAAGCAGAAGTATAGGTTTCTGTCCTTGGCTAAGTACTTTTCATGCAGCTGTCTGACAATGAAAACAGCATCAGTTGTTCCTCTTCCTTGGGCAAAGCCAAACTTCATCTCATCTAAATCTATCATGTATGATTTTATCTAACACCCTTTCTATTGGCGGATATTTGAAGTCTCGACTTTGAGTCTCAGAACAATGATGTCATTAATACCCAAGTAAAACCCAACATCCGTGCCATTTATTGACAAATTTGTGTTGGGGGTGTATAAATGCACACACCTGAAATACTGGAAGAAATTATGTTTAAAGACATACTCCTCTATGTAAACTTGGGCCTTAATGATGTCATCATTCTACGATTCAGTTTTCAAATGACCACCCATAAAATCATCAATAAACTGCACTAATGGGGCCGGTGGCGTAGTGGTTAGGGTGCTGGGCTCATGAGCAAGCAGTCGTGCCATTTTCGAAAGGAATAGACCCAGTCATTTAGCCATCATAGTGTAGCCTTTCTCACAGTCACTCACTTAAAGCTGATCATTAAATAATATCAGTGGCGGTCTGAGTTCCACACGTTAGTAGAGGTTGTAGGCAAAGGCAATAATATCAGCTGTATCCCATTGGCAAAACTGTCCAAACTGAAATGCATATGAAATAACAACATATGAGCGTATATGTGAGAGAAGATAGCAAAACTATGTGATACATCACCGGTAACAATAGCTCTTCTAGCAGGCATGATGGATAATAGGGAGAGTCAACACCTTCCTGCTCATTCTCTATTGACTGGAGGGATCAGCTCACTGTTGTCTGTGATAACAGAGAGTAGAACAAGCATACATCCTTCCGTCCTTATCTGCAGACCCCCCAAGCCTGTCTGAAGACAGAACAGATATCTTGCCCTTCACCCAGCAATTTTTCTCCTCAGTTGAAATACATTCTGTTGAAGAACATCTGAAGATCATTAGGATGCCTGATCATCAGTAGTAATAATGAGCAGTTCATTTATTCAGCAGTTCATTTCTGTCTATATGAAAATCAATGTTTATCTGTATGTTTGACAGAACGTAAGGCCTCTTGTGGTAAAGCAGTAGTTTGGCTCTTTTACAAAGCCACCTGACATGATGCTGGTGTACACCTTGATACAGTGGTGTGAAAAAGTGTTTGCTCCCTTTCTGATTTCTTTTTTTTTTTTGCATGTTTTCACACTTAAATGTTTCAGAAATATTTCATCAAACAAATTAAAATATTAGTCAAAGACAACACAAGTAAACACAAAATGCAGTTTTTAAATGAAGGTTTTCATTATTAAGGGAGAAAAAAATCCAAACCTACATGGCCAACACAAGTTACGAAGCTACTAAGATTTAAAATTATTGAATGAAAAAATTCTTCACCAATAGCAGTGGAGAACCTCAGTGATTCCTTCCATTTGATAAAAGAGCTGTATCATTATCATAATGAAACCTCAAGTTGCACTGGTGCCTTGTGATGGACTGGTGAGCTGTTTAGGATGTACCCTGCTTTCACCCAGAGTTGGCTGAGAAAGACTCTAGCCTCCCCGTGACCCAAAAAGCATTAAGTGGATCAGCAAATTGATGGATGCATGAAGTTGCAGTGAAGGAAAGTAATAATTTAATAACAGACAAATAAATAAATAAATAAATAAATAAAATAACAGAATAAGCTTCTTGGACCAAAATTTAGCTTTGTTTGTCTTTTTTTCTTCTTCTTCTTCTTTTAAATTTAATATTTGGATATGGCCCGGGCAGCTTAGTCTGGGCTCGGGGCGTTTTTGTGTGGAGTTTGCATGTGCTCCCTATGCTTGCGTGGGTTTCCTCCGGGTACTCCAGTTTCCTCCTCCAGTCCAAAAACATGCACAGTAGGCTAATTGGCTGTTCCAAATTGTCCTTAGGTATGAATGTGAGTGTGAATGGTGGTATGTGTGTTGCCCTGCGATGGTCTTGTACCCTGCCGTCGCCCAGAGTCGGTTGAGATAGGCACCAGCTTCACCACAACCCTAATGAGGATTAAGCGGCTTAGAAAATGAAATGATGAGTGGATATGGCCACTATCTATGCTCTATCTTCTAGCCTCAATGCTGTCAATTTCAGCCCACTCTTCCACCAAGTACAGCTTGGTAAGTTTTTTTTCAGGAGGTTGATGTCTATTCTTTTTCCAAAACACACCAAGAGTTCCATCATGGTCACCAAAACTACAGCGATTACAGGTGCTGAAGGCACTTCTCATCCTGGAACACAAAAACGTCAGTGAAGTGTTGAGCATGGCACAATCAGAAGAAATCAGGGTGGGCGGAAAAGTTCATAAGCCGACCCTGATAAAATGGTCAAATTTGACCAGATATGGTTTCTTTTCAACATAATCTGCCCTGCGGTCTACACACTTCTTCCATCGGTGTTGCAGCAATTGGATCCTCAAGTTTCATTGCTCTGGCATTACATCTTCTTAGCCAGCCTATAAACTTCCCAGCCCACCCTTGTAAGTTATATTTACCAAAAATATATGCAATGTAATGCACTGCTATTGGTAAATTTTTGCACGGGAAGCTTACAGTTATAACCAAGCCATAATAAAATAACAGCAAATCACATAATAGAGTGAATACATCCTCATAACGACCCAGCCTCAGCATTAAGCAGCTCCAAAACCCACCAATGTGTCAGTCAAGCCTGTGAGGTGTTTGTAGAGTCGTTAGTATGCGCTTATTACAAGCTTATGGTGTTTATGTGTGTAAACTACTTTAACAAAACGAGGAGCTTCTCGCTCTGTTGATTTAGTGTTATGACCAGTGTAGGCCAAAGCCCTTTTTAACTACACATTGTGCTGCTGTTTGTTGGAGCATACATGTAATGTTTGCTCACAGTTGTAAAAATCTCCTTCACAGTACTATTCATAGACTCTACCCCTGAAACACACCCAAATCCACCTGTGAGTGCAGATTAGCATAGTTAAGAAGGGCCATAATATCCCAATTAGGCTGGGCTATCCCAACTCAGGGTAAATTAAGAGGAATTCATTATGAAGGCAGTCATTCTGAGTTGCATCAGGCTTCACCACTGATGTGCTTTTAAATGAATGAATAAAGAAATAAATAACCTTTTTATAAGTGTTTATCACTCACAATGTGTGAGCTGTTCAAACAGTTGTATGTGTTTATAGTGATAAAAGCTGGAGACCACTAATTTGAATAAAACAATATTAGCACTCTGGTACTGCGGGAGAATGCAAGTATGTACACACGATCTCCTGAGGGCACAACATTTAGATCAGTAAGTGTTTGCCTAATTAAATATTCCACTTGTGTAATATATTCTGATGCCTGTTTGGCAGGGTTGAAGATTCAAATGTGTGACTTTGGCAAGACCCCCATAACACACACACACACACACACACACACACACACACACACACACACACACAAAAGACTAGTGTGTGGCCCAGGGCAGAGGAAAGATGAAAGGTGAGGTGATGAGTGGTCTTGATGAAGCAGCCTGAATAATGGTAAGGGCGGCTGCAGGGATGGAAGGCTTTCATTGTCTAAATTGTGTGTGTACATGTAAGCCAGCAGCAAGAGCATTAGAACAGACTGTGGGATTATGCAAATATGAATTATGAATTATGTATCCCACATAATTTGTTCCAGAAAAAGTCCTTCATTTATTCCCATTTTACCTCACGTGTGAAGATATGGGTTTATATTATATTTGAAAATGTAC
Organism: Tandanus tandanus; assembly: GCA_039654325.1. Classification (NCBI taxonomy): domain Eukaryota; kingdom Metazoa; phylum Chordata; class Actinopteri; order Siluriformes; family Plotosidae; genus Tandanus; species Tandanus tandanus. The sequence continues at coordinate 1,989,747 of JBCNYH010000022.1, read as the reverse complement.
AAGCTTATATTTAAATAATATTCCTCGTCATTCATCTTCAAACATATCTACAGAATCTACAGCTTAACTTCTCAGATTTCAACAGATGCCTCTGGATATTCACTTTTTTTTTTTTTTTGGCTTGTTATTGAGCGCCCCCATGTGGTATATGTCCGTTACTGCAAGTGTAGATCTCATCTACACATCCTTCTGCTCTGGTACAGTGGTGTATAAAAGCAGGCAGTGAAGTGCAACTTCTATATGAGTTACCTCACACACTATTCTGTTCTTCAGTGAGTGGGTTTTTAAGGCTCTATTGGATTATTTGGCTCTTAGCAACTGAAGAACCCAAGATCCTTTAATTAATTAATACATCTGAACCACTTCATCCTAATAGAGTGATGGGAAGGCCAAAGTCTATCTCACTCCGTCGAAGACAGGGTACACCCTGAACAACTCACCAGATCATTACACACACACACACACACACACACACACACACACACACACATACACACACACACACACACACACACACACACACAC
>JBCNYH010000022.1:1974285-1986916 GCA_039654325.1 Tandanus tandanus | reverse complement strand
TTTCTCTTTTAACTTCTCAGCTCCCCCCTTCCTACGTTTTTGTGGCATTGTTTTCAAATTAGCTGGCTATATCGCTCGCAATGCTGTGCTCCCACTCACCGGTCTGAGCAGCTAAATGAGAATGGGCGGGACTAAGGCAGGCTGCATGCGCTTTCCCGCGGGGACAAATGAACAGGCAGGGCGGGACCACGTGACTACAAGGCCGCGCTAGGGCAAATTGTTAACATCCGCCGACTGTTCAGAGTGGGCGGGCCTTTGCCGTGCTACAAGGGGGCCGCGCAGCGTCTGATTGGACAGTTTTATGACACACACATTTTACCGGACGGACCGGCACCAAAATACCTTGGCCCACCGGGAAAACTCCTGGTACTCCCGATTGCCAGTCCAGGCCTGCCTGTTGCTGATCTGAGTATTAAATACAAATACTGAACTCGGATCTAAAACTAGTGTAGTATTCTAAGTGTTAAGTTTTCATTGATGCTGAATGTATTTAATCTTGTTCATGTCCTGGTTGTTCTTAAGGATCATATTTGACCCATCATAGCAATGTGGGTATTAAATTATTAAATACTTAGTTGAACTTTAAACGGGATTTTCTCCAGAGTAGCATGCTTAAAATGATGAAAATTCCTGTCAGGTTTTGGTTAGTTACCCCAAGACTAGACAAATATGTTAGAAAATTTGGTACCATTTTAAAGCTTAGGATATCATCAACAAAATGGTACCAATAACTCAAAATTAATCATTTCCAACTTAATACCCACTTTGTGGGGTCACATTTATTCTTTGTTAAATGTGTATACAGACACCGCCAGAGCTTTATGTATGTACTCTGCGTTGGTTTCATCCTTAGTTCTGCATATTTTCTAATTGGTCATGGACATGGGTGAAACAGAGAAGCACCACCAGAAATGGTTCCAGCAGTGTAGTCAATAGTTTAAACAAGACATGATGAAGAAATAAAAAAAAAAATATGTAGTGTTATGCGATTTAGCAACAAATGCTAAACATCTCTATTGTGATTACAGCTTCTCCAACACAGCCTCTGCTTTGGTCTCTTATTTTTAACAGGCAAAATATTACAACCCGCTTCACTGTCACCATGTTTGTTGTTGTCAAACATTTGACTCAAAGCTGTTCCCTGGTGGACGTATTGATTAACACCCAAGCTATTGTAAAGGATGTAGTATTGAAGTACTTGGGCAGTGATGATTACATGGTTTGAAATAAACATATTTATTTTTGTACGTAAAGGGAGCATGAATGAGGCTTTTAAAGTAGACTACCTTTTAAAATGTGTAACAGTGATTCCTTCTGTCCACTAGGTGGAGTATTACAACCAGCACACGGCACAGTGGCACCCCTTGTCCCCCATGATGAACAAGAGATGCAGGCACGGTGCAGCGGCTTTGGGCAGTCAGCTGTATGTTGTGGGTGGCTATGACGGCTCTGGTTTCCTGAGTGGCGCTGAGGTTTACAGCTCTGTAGCTGAGCAGTGGAGCCATCTGGTGCCCATGAACACACGTCGCAGTCGAGTCTCTCTGGTAGCCAACTGCGGCCATCTGTACGCCATCGGGGGATACGACGGCCAGTCCAACCTCAGCTCAGTGGAGATGTATGACCCAGAGACCAACCGCTGGACATTTATGGCACCCATGGTGTGCCACGAAGGTGGCGTTGGGGTTGGCTGCATCCCCCTGCACCCAGCCTAGCCAATAAATTGACAGTAACAAAGGGTATTTAAAACCTTGTTTTCCTAAGTGGAGAACTTCCATAATGCCCTCGTGCAACTTGATGTCCTGGTGTACGTTTGCATTTGGAAGAGCTGTGCTGTGTGATGTCACAGTAAACTGACACACAGTATACACCCGGTACCACTTTGACAGGGATGTGGTATAATGTCTTTATTCTGAACACATTCTCTAATGTGTAAAAAAAAAAAAAAAAAAAAAAAAAAATTCACTCATAGTTTAATTTGGGGATTGGCTGTCTTTCATAAGATGTTGTCAAACTGTACACTTGTGCAGTCAGGCTCTGCCAAGATGATGGCAAGCTTGAACCAGAGTATGTTAACGTTAATGGCGGAGAAAAAACAGAAAAAAGAAAGAATTAAGTTTATTACTGTAAGACGGGCTGACAGGCACTTTGTGTATTAGGGCTCTTCAGTATAGGGTCTTGTACACCAATTAGGATACAGACCACTTTATTCCTGTTCATATGTGTGTGGTAGTGTGTGTTTGTTTAGGGAAATGTGTGTGTGAGACCTAAAGGGATAAAATCACCTCATAAACTGGAAGCTTAATAAGACATGCAAGATGGGACAAGCTAACCACTGACAAGCAAATGCACGTTACATTTGGGAGAGTATAATCACACATTATTTATAGGGATAACAGGAGGTCCTTTTGATTAATTTCTTTTTTTTTGTGATTTTATAGCATGTGTTTATAAGCAGTTTTATTTGGGATAGTGTTTGCTCGGATTGTTGCAATGAATGCAGCATCAGCGGACCAACAGAACCTTGATGTAACTGTGCAAAACTTCCACCAGACGTGCCATATCCCATACAGCCATCACAGTGGACTATTACAGGATCAAGTTCTACCACTTCTATGAGCACTTTGGGTTCTTCCTGAAGAGACCTTGTTGAAACAGTGACACCTCCTGGTGGATGGAAAACGGTTGTGTCTGTTAATGACGGCCTGTCTTACCTCCTGAATAGCTCTACATTCCTCCTTTTTTGTGGATGGGATTCGATGCATTTAATACCAAAAAGAGGTGAAGCGATGGTGTGGAATTACCTAATGACCAGCATCGTCAGTGTCATGTCCGTTATCTGTTCAGTGGCATTGACTCCTGGTGGTGAACGTTCAATTTGTCTGGCCAACCAGGCTTGGGTTGCATGTGTGGAAAATACGGGCTTTGTAGTTTTTTTCTTCAGCCAGCTGCTTTGTGTAATCATGAGTAACACCTTTCTAATTTGGAATTACTCACTGTGAATTTAGAGTAATGGGTGTGTCCATTCCTTCCTTTCTTCCCTTTCTGACCATTCCTCTGCTGATCTTGATTGATGTTAAATTTACTAGAGCCTAGATTATGTCTGTAACATTCAGTCATGGTGCAGTATTTTATACTACTTTCAGTTTTTTAATTTCTGACCTACAATTTTTTTAGTTGTATTTTTTGTGCATATTTTTATTACATTGCACATAATAGTTCAGTAATCTATCTATACAAAGAGAATCAAGTTTATAGTTGTACAGTATATACGAGGCGCAAAGATCAAAAAGTTCTGGAACAGTTCCCGCAATTGAATGGAGTGAGTATGGCCTGTGAGCCAGTACGCCCCATAATTAGAGAAATCAGCAGAAAAGACCCTTGAAATGCTTTAGGATGGCTTCAGCAGTGATGCGATGAGATTAGTTAGGTGTAAAAAGTGGTATTCGTGCATCAACAGGAGCAGAACGTCGCCCTTTAGTGACCGTGTGCCACCCAAAACACCTCTCCCAGCTCACTGCTTCAGGACTGCTAGGCATCCTGAAGTGTTTCAAGGGTCTCTTCCACATTGTGCAAATTGCCAGTATTTCAACAATGTGTGTAAAACAGGTGCTGAGGGGAACTGCGCAGTATCATGCAGTAAACTCTCACGAGAGTCACTGGTTGCTCCTGTTGCACACAAATAACCGTGCTGTACTTCATTCATTCGTTACATGAACAGTCCTGGAACTTTTTGATCACACTTTGTAGTTTAATTTATGTGTGTGTGTGTGTGTAGATGTGTGTGTGTGTGTGTATATATATGTATATATATATATATATATATATATATAAAATAAAAGTGGAGGATTATGACATGTGGCTTAGTGAATCTCTAGTCTTTTCGCCTGTCTGATAATCTTTAGCTACCTCTGTTTGTTTGAGATGGGAGAGCTTAAGCTTGTGTTGTGTGGGACAGAGCCAGCTGCTCTGCTAATACCCTTTCTGGTTCAGCTGAAGGATCTCTAAACCGGTGACTGAAATCTTGTGTGTGGGGCTTTTTCACATCATGGACATCATTTTTGTAAATGTCCTAAATAAAATCATGTTTTTTTAATTAACACATTTTCCAAGCCGTCATGGGTTGGTTTGTTTGTTTGTTTTTTAATGAACTCATAGTTTAAAGTGTGTGTATATAGAACAGTACAGCAGTTCAGAGTGCACAGTGTGAGATTTTGACCATTTAATAATGTGGTTGTGCCACGTGTTTTTTTCCACCAGCGTGGATTCATCTCACAGCTGCACATGCACAGCATCCAGAGAGAATTCCGGGCTGTGTCCCAAAGCGCACAATGCACATTAGTATGCTTAAGTAGTAATGACACAATGGTGTAGTGACACAATATGTAATTCTGTGTGGTTTGGGAATGTGGTCAGCAAATCAAAGAGTTTTATGTTCCTCAGAAGAATCAATATATTAAATTTAATTTTAACTTTATATTAGTGTTATAGGGCGGCACAGTGATTAGCATGTCTACTTCACATCAAGATGGTCCTGGGGTTGAGTCCCGGGCACAGGTGTTTCTGTGTGAACTTTGCATGTTGTCCCTGTGTTTGCCTGTTTTTAAAAAAACATGCACATCAGGCTAATTGAATGTTCTAAATTGCCCCAGGTGTGGATGTGAGTGTGTGTGTGTGTGTGTGTGTGTTGGCCCTGCGATGGGATAGCGTGTGTTGGCTTGAAAGATGCTCCAGCTTCCCTGTGACCCTGTTAGGGTTAAGCGGTTTGGCAAATGAGTGAGTGAGTCCAAAGACATGCACATTAGGCTAATTGGCTGTTCCAAATTGCCCCGAGGTGTGTGTGAGGATGGGTGTGTTTTGACCCTGCAATGGTCTGGTAAGCTACTCAGGGTGTACCTCACCTTTGCCCCAGCCTCTTTGTGAACTTAGTTATATTAAGTGGTTTGGTGAATGAATGAATCAATGATTATTAGTGTGACACACAGATTAGGCTTCAACAGGGTACAGTATTGCCAAAACACTGAACATTATGTATAAGATGCACACTAAGGGTGAAGAGATTATTAATTTAAGCATTACAACAGAATTTATAATAGAAACAGTAGTAGTACAGTAGTAATAATACCTAGAAAAATTCCTGAAGAAATTTTGAGATGTGGCTGCAACTGCTGCCGGAAAATACGTGAAAAACGGCGCGCTGAACTGTAGAACACAGAAAAATTCCTCACAGTTTGCACAGGTTTCTAAGTATCTGTGGCAAAACAGGTGGTGATAAATCAAAGAATCAAAGCATATATGCTTTAACTGTGACTATTATTGTGGGGTTTAAGCCACGCTGGAATGAGGGCCGGGTCATGAAAACAATCCCAAATGAGGGGAGGAGAGCAGATACCTCGAAAGGTGATTGGTCCTATATAGCAGGTTGTGACACAGTGAGGCGGGGCAAACGAATTTGAATTTTTTAGTTGAGTGTTAAAACCAATTTAAATAAAGTGTTATTACAAAGAACAGAGGTGTTGTTGAGATACTGGGCAGTGGGTAGAAAAATCTTATTTCTCTCGAAACAATAGAAATGAATTCATGGCGTTTTGGAAATGAGCTCTTCACATATTGTATTTTGTAAATGCATAATAACATTAGTACATTATATTATATCAAGACATAGAGGCCCAAAGCACTTCTACATTCAAATTATTAAAAAAATACACCATGCTGAGTAATCAATCCAGGTGAGCATATCACAGACATTTATAATTTATAACTAACAGATAACTTCACACAACTGTACCAACCAAAACAACAGGAGTGTAGAATGGTATTAAATACAAATATAAAAATATATGAGTGAATAGTAATATTATTATTTAGAATAGTGAATAATAACAATAACAATATTAAGAAGAAGAGAATTAAGTAAATATCAAGAAAGAAAAGCAAGGCCTTGAATAATAATAATACTAAGAGAAACAGGAACAAGGAAAGAAGAAGTGAATAATAAGACAGAAAGGTTCAGTTTTAAATATTATAATAAGAAAAAGATAAAGTGAATATCAACACACGGGCATAATACTTTAACTGTAAAAGTCAACATCTTCATAAATCAATCATAATTACTAGTTTGATGAACAGAACTGCTACTTAACTGATTCAGTCACCAACATTTCACATCTAATGAGAGAAATGAGATTTTTTGATTTAGCACGAGCAGTGAAGTCTGGTGTGTACTGTAATGGTTATAGGGTAATGGTGTCGCCATTAAAGGGTTAACTTTTTTACGGGTATTTGGGGGGGGGGGGTGCTGGGGGGTGGGGAATAGAACGAGTGTGTGCCAGCGCGCTGCGTGCGTGCGTGACCTGCATGTTCACAGAGATTAAACTGGCAGTTACTGAGTGTTAAACTGACTTTTAAAATGAAGTAATGTCTTAGGCACACATCTTGCTTTTGGTCTACTGATATGAAAACCGTATTTCCCATCGCAATGAGGTTGACAGCGTTTCAGAGCTAAGAATTTGGGGAACACAGTGATATAAATTATTTCGCTGTACTGTAAAAAGTTTTTAAAAAGTCACGATTTAAATATGACTCTCAAAATGATTTTAAAAAGCTCTATTTTGTATTGAGTTCTACTGAGTAATTTTCGGTCCAGCTGACAGTCAGAGGCTCGACATTTCACTTCTACAAGTGCTGCTGACTCGAAAGTTACACGGTCAGAACTAGCACACATTTTCCTCAGTTTTGATGTAAAATGTATTGGTATAGAGTGAAAATTATGGGAGTAGGAGTGATTTAAAAAACTTTTTCCAAGATAATTTTCTTACTTTTTCTCACACTCATAATGATGAGAACATCCACTCTAGCCCAGAACATTCCACGCAATAGACCCCCATTACAAATACACAAACAGACTCAGAAATCCTTATGACACTTGATCAAAGATTAAGAGAAAACCATAAAAAGTTGCAAAAAGCCATTTTGACCATTGAAATGTCGACTTCAGTGTCCACGTTTTCAAAGTTCCACCAAGTTTCTACGTGAAAGTGTGGCTTCTTGGCGAGGGGTCAAAGTGAGGTGAGTTTCATGATCGTTTGTCGACCTCTCCCCATTCATTTCATTGGGGTTTTCGGAGTGGTTTTTGGCTAATTGTGTTTCCATGGTAACGCAAAACATGAATAAAATTATTAGCACACTTCGCGGCGCCAAGACACATGTTTATACATTGCATGGGGGCACTTTGCCTTTCGGGCTGCATTAAGTGTAAAGGAAGAGGAAGAATAAAGAGTCCATTTTTCTAGGGTGAATAGTAATATGTGGCTGCTCTTAACTAGAAAAATTCCTGAAGAAATTTTGAGATGTGGCTGCAACTGCTGCCGGAAAATACGTGAAAACTGCCACGTGAAAAATTCCTCACAGTTTACACAGGTTTCAAAGAATCAAAGCATATATGCTTTAACTGTAACCATTATTGTTGGGTTTAAGCCAAGCTCTATACCAGGGCTATTCCATTAATTTGGAATGAGGGCCAGGTCATTAAAACAATCCCAAATGAGGGGAAGAGAGCAGATACCTCGAAAGGTGATTGGTCCACGATAGCAGGTTGTGACAGGCGGGGGAAACGAATTTGAATTTTTTAGTTGAGAGTGTTAAAACCAATAAATAAATAAATAAACCAGCGCCGAGAGACACACTTTGATATATACATTGTGTGGGTGCACTTTGCCGTTCGGGCCGCATTAAGTGCGACGGAAGAAGAATAATAAAAAGAAAAATAAAGAGCCCAATTTTTCTAGGGTGAATAGTTTACATTTACAGCATTTGGCAGATGCCCTTATCCAGAGCGGCTTACAATTATCATTTTTATACAACTGAGCAATTGAGGGTTAATAGTGTTGATAGTGGGGATTGAACAGCTGACCTTCGGATCAGTAACCCATCGCCTTAACCACTAAGCCACAACTGCCCTACATGCAGGGCAATAGTAATATGTGCCTGCTCTTAAGCAGCCACATAACTAGAAAAATTCCTGAAGAAATTTCAAGATGTGGCTGCAACTGCTGCTGGAAAATACGTGAAAACTCACAGTTTACACAGGTTTCTAAGTAGCTGTGGCAAAACAGGTGGTGATAAAGCATCAAAGCATATATGCTTTAACTGTAACCATTATTGTGGGGTTTAAGCCAAGCTCTATACCAGGGCTATTCCATTAAACTGGAATGAGGGCCGGGTCATGAAAACAATCCCAAATAAGGGAAGGAGAGCGGATACCTCAAAAGGAGATTGGTCTACTACAACAGGATGTGACAAAGGGAGGCGGGGCAAACGTGGTGAAAAAACAGTGTGTGTGTGTGTGTGTGTGGTGGTCTGAAAACCAATCCAATTGTACATAGCTGATATTTCCAGGTATTTAACAGTTTTATACAACCCCTGGCAAAAATTGAGGAATCACTGCACCTTGAGGATGTTCATTGAGCTCTTTCACTTTGTAGTAAAAAAAAAAAAAAAAGCAAACAAATCACAGATGCAACAAAAACTTTTTTGGTTTAAAAGCTGTATATTTTCGAAAACAAACATCAACCTAATTAAATAATTTTTAATTAAAGTTTTTTTTTAATCAATCCAAACCAATCAGTTTACTAGTAGGGCAGTGGAGGCTCAGTGGTTCAAGTCTCAGCACCACCAAGCTGCCACTGTTGGGCCCTTCATCAAGGCCCTTAACCCTCAATTGCTCAGCTGTGTAAAAATGATATGTCGTTCTGGATAAGGGCGTCTGCCAAATGCCGGAAATGTGAAATGTGAAACAGTTGTGACACAGAACCATATAAAAAATATTAACTTAATTTTTTTTTGTTGGTTTTTTTTTTTTTATTATTTATTATTATTATTTTTTTTTACTTTTTAAAATAGTAGAGTAGCCAACTCAAAGCACCAATTAAATAGCCTGGCTGTACACATATTTAGATATACATACACACCTGTACGTATTCCATCTGCCTGTCTGGAGCCAAACAAAGAGGAAATGTGTGTGCATGAGGTGCATGACACAGCTGGTCATTGCCATAAAGATTAAGCGGGCAGCTACTGACAGTTAGACAAACATTTTTGAGTGAAAAAGGCAATGTATTGACTATTTTGTATTGACTGTAGAATTTCCTGGTACAGCTGTCAGTCAGAGGCTTGTCATTAAACTTCTACAAGTGCTGTTGAGTCAAAAGTTAGAATATAAAATTATTCGGTTTAGAGTGAAAAAAAGGAGCGAGTTAAAAAAACTTTTTCCAAGATAATCTTCTGTTCTGGGCCACTCTGCTGTGACATCACCCACTTTAGTCCAGAACATTCCATAGTGATTAATCTGGCAGTTACTGACAGTTACACTGCCTTTTCAACTGAAATATGCATAAGGTGCACCTCTCGCTTTTGGGCTTCTGATTTGGAAACCGTATTTCATAACGCAATGAGGTTGACAGAATTTGAGAGCCAAGAATTTGTTGAACGCAGTGATATAAATTTTATAAATTATTTTGCTATACTTTGAAAAAATATTCAAAGAATCACAATGTAAATATGACCCTAATAATGATTTTAAATTATTTCAAACACTAAAGTTTTGTATTGAGTGCTATTGACAAATTCACGGTCCAGCTGTCAGTCAGAGGCTCGCCATTTCACTTCTACAAGTGCTGCTGACTCAAAAGTTACACGGTCAGAACTAGCATTTTTCTCCGTTTTGATTTAAAATGTATTGGTATAGAGTGAAAATTATGGGAGTAGGAGTGATTTAAAAACCTTTTTCCAAGATAATCTACTTTTTCTTACACTCTAAGATGACATCACACACTCTAGCCCAGAACATTTCACGCAATAGACCCCCATTACAAATACACAAACAGACTCAGAAATCCTTATGGCACTTGATCAAAGATTAAGAGAAAACCACAAAAGGTTGCAAAAAGCCATTCTGACCACCGTAATGTCGACTTCAGTGTCTATGTTTTAAAAGTTCCACCAAGTTTTTATGTGAAAGTATAGCTTCCTGGCGAGGCGTCAAAATGAGGTGAGTTTCATGATCGTTTGTCGACCTCTCCCCATTCATTTCAATGGGAATTTTGGTGTGGTTTTTGGCTAATTGTATGGTAACTATGGTAACGCGAAACACCAATAAAATTAATGGCACACTTCACTGTGCTGAGACACATTTTGATATATACATTGTGTGGGTGCACTTTGCCATTTGGGCTGCATCAAGTGTGACGGAAGAAAAATAAGCAGCCACATAATAATAATAATAATCACTGCATTTACAAGAAGATAACTAAATATACTATTTATAGCATTTCAGTGGCTTCAAAATTCCAGAGTCGAGTCCTCCGCCCCGTCAAAGTCCAAAGCTCCGTTCCTATTAAGCGCCTCAACGGAATCGATCATGCAAAGAGCCTGTTAAAGGAGAACTTCCTAATTGAATGAGTCGTAGTAGCACTTCAAACTGAGGTGAGGAGAAGGAAGTGGACACTGGAGTCAAAGTGGAAAAGTGGAGTAAGAGCAAGTCAAATTCCCACATGTAGGTGTAAATTACCATCAGTTCGGATAGCCGGAACGATCGAGGAATTACCCAGCGCACCAGAGGAGGCCTGTCCTATCGATTGGCCCATAGAGATGTTTGTAAATTGGAAATAACACCCCCCACACTTTCCCCTCGCCAGCCACGGAAGGTGCTGACCTCCAAAAACGATTTCTATAGATCAGCTTGCACTCAGCAGGACCTCCCCTCTTGGATCCTGCGCCTCTCAGGCGTCTGGTAACCCGAGAACAGGCCCACAGCCACGCTTAATGTACAATATGGATCTGTCTGGACCCGGACCACCACATTCAGAGGTCTGCGCTGATAGGTCAAGTGGTGGGATGACGCAAGCCTGATACATTAATACGAGTTGTTCCCACTTCTCACTTGTGTAACCGCTACATCTCCCAACACTTGCCATGAGGTATGAAACGAAGCACAGAGCATCCACAGGTCAATGCTAACACGATTGACCTTTTATCTTTTGAAACAGGGGAGGACAAGATGGAGAGGATAATAAACTATTCAGATTATCTGTCAGAACAGCAGAGGGATTTAAGCTACAGCCATTTCCTTGTTGAGGCCATACTGTTTTTTTTTTTTTTTGTCCACATAACACTACTTTTATAAGTATCTTCTGATAGATATAACGGTGAAGAAAATAAATAAAGTGGAGGCATAGAGCATAAAGAATCCTAAAAGTTCACTCTAGAAACGTCCATCGGGGGTTGCACAGAAAATCAAGAAATATCATTGGAACATGCACAAAGACACATTCACATTCATACCTTGGGCCAATCTAGCCTTGTTATCTCACCTACCAGCATGTTTTTATGAGGTGTTGAGAAACAGAGAATCTGGAGGAAACACACTGAGGAAAACACGGGAAACACATCCCAGAACGACACCAAAGATATTGGAGACTTTGAGTGACAGTCTTACTTGCTGTACCACCATAATGTTTATTAGTATTATTAAATAATGCTCCCATACCTCCCATCACATCCCGTCTTTGCTCATCATCAGCCTTTCTTAGCACTTATTGAAAATGAGTGTAAAATCTGATCAATCTCTCGAAAGTAAATAAAACAAGAGTTTGTTCAGGGGTGTGGCTCAGTGTGGGAGCAAACATCAGCACCAGTAATTAGCGAACAAGTTAATCTGGGAAGGAGGCCAGGACAGGACAGTCGTTTCAGATGTACAATCATTTAATTACTGTCAAATGAAGTTTACAAACGGGTAAGACACGTACCATTTCCAAGAATTATACAAGGACACAGATCGGCTCACACAATTGTCTTGTGCAATTTTTTTTCATATCACTGGGACAGGCTCGTCGTTCTCCAAGAGAAAAAAAGGGGTTTTCTTCATCTCTGATCAATAATCTCATACATTTAAACTATTATGGGCAGCCTCTTGTCTTCTATGAAGATTGGCAACTCCAAATGCAAACTTGAAAAGAGGTTTATTTACAGAACACAATGAGAACCATTAATCTCTCAGCTAATGGTGCAAATAATACAAGAAAATGGTGCATTTAAAAAAAAAACATTTGACTATTGAGGGACTGGGATCAGCAATTTGCTTTCTTTTCTTAAATTCTTTTCCCACACTGTACTTATGTCAATACAGGAAAAAAATAGCACAGAATATACAGTTGTACAAATAAAAGAGCACACCATGTCACTCCTGGAGAGAGAGGAGGGACCATGCTGTCCAGTCCTAAATTATCTTTCTTGAAGGAATAAAGGAAAAGAAAGGCATCATTGATTCCTCAGTGGCTCCAAATGATCTGAAAACAAGGGTGTCCAAAGCTTTTTTTTTTTTTTTTTTTTAAATAATGGCCCATCTTGGACAGGAAGAACAAAAATCACACCTGCTCAGGTGATCTCTGTAGTGATCTCTGTAGTCACTTGAAAGCATCACCAGGGAATTAACAGTAAATTAAAACCAGTCTTTCCAATATTTAAAAAAAAAAAAAAAAAAAAAAAAAAAAAAAAAAAAAAAAAAAAACTTTTCAACTTTAACCTTGCTTCCACATTTCCCACCACCTCTCAGAGTTGGGGAAAAAACTTTCCAACC
>JBCNYH010000022.1:1960270-1974185 GCA_039654325.1 Tandanus tandanus | reverse complement strand
CTCTTTGGTGGTCTCTTTAGTCACTTGAAAGAATCACCAGGGAATGAACATTAAATTAAAACCATTCTTTCCAATATTTAAAAAAAAAAAAAAAAAAAAAAAAAAAAAAGAAGAAAAAAAAAAGAGCTTTTTAACTTTAGACTTGATTCTACAGTTCATACCGCATATCAGAGTTGGGGGAAAAAATGTACAGCCTAAACCCTTAAAGCCTAGTTTGAGTACTTCATTATTAATATTATTAAATTTCTTCCTGTACAGTGAAATACAACTTCGACCTCAAGACAACAACATCCGTTTAAAAATACAGAGGGATTTCTTTTTTCCACAAAGATTGAAACATCAGCCCCTCCCTCATCCCCAACCACCCACTCACCCGACCCCAAACCCCAACTAAAACTGGACTTTAGCAATATATTCTTGTGTGTCATTTTTTTTTTTGAGTGTGTGCGCATGTTATGCATGTGTATACAAGTGTGTTCTCTAGGTCATTTACTCACAACACCGTAAACATACAAGACTATTATACATGTGCTTGCACTGGTTCATTGAATTTGGTTGACGTCACTAGAACACCACAAAAGAAGTGAAAATCGCAGGGGTGGAGGGGCTTGAAAGAAAAGAACACAATGACAGATTGAAGAAAGGGATGGAAGGGACAGAAGGGTGGGGGCTAAACTATTATCTTTTTTTTCCCTTGCCGGGGTGTAGGGCAGTCCCAGCTGAAGACTAGCTCAGTGGTCTTGCTGAGAGAGACCCCACCAACATGCACACACGGACACACACTCCATCGGAGTTGACAGAGGGTGTGTGTCAAAGCGAAGCAGGGGAAGTGGCCGGCACTGAAATGGACTTGCACCGGAACATGGAGCACCACAAGGGGGCAGAGTCAAAGGCTGGGCAATGAGTGGGAGGAGCTTCTCACTCACAGGGAAGTACTGAGTCTATACATAGTCCTTACGAGTCCCTGTGCAGTTCACTGCTACATCAGACGCTCCTCATTAATATCGGCACAAGACTTTCAGTCTGGAAAAGGAAACTCAAATCCACCTGAACAGAAGAGACAAAAAAAAAGGAAAAAGGGGGCAAAGAATCTGGATGCTGAAGGTGACTCATTCACAAGTACACGCGTCGGAGGTCTCCTGGTGATGTGATGGTGTTGCACTGTGGGCACAGTTTCTTATTTCCCTGTTAATGAGATAAAATACAGAGAGAAAGCAGTCAGTATCACCAGTAAGCCGTTTAAATGAGGATGATGTGATGTGGGTGGAAAAAATGGATGGGTCATCCAGATGTTCTCTACAATACAAGCAGCCCTCTGAAAAGACAAATTACTTTGCATAAAAATGCACCTATAGTGTTAAACTAAGTTAGTCGCTACCCATAAACGGCAGGTAGTAAAGAAAGGATAGGACAAGGAAATCACAAACACGCATCAGCTGAGGTACCACAAAAAAAGCCAGCTAAGCAAACGTGTGACTTGAGTCTAAAGAGCAAAACTGAACACACACATACACGTCTTTCGAACACTAGCCCAAGGTAAAGTGCTAAATTTTCACACGCCAAACATGGAGACAGCTGGCTTTTCTGTGCTTTCAATTTACATCACTAGGACAGGACGGGGAGACGGACATGCACACAGTAGCACGAGTGTGGGGAATCTCGATAATCTCTACTCCACTACTTCCAGCATCCCTACAGAGTCTTCACACATCTGTGTGACTGCCAGAGGTTGAACATTTCTGCGAAGGTTGGTTGAGAAGCAGAGCATACGTTCAACCCATTCACCCCAGACAAAGAGAACACACAGCTGGGAGCAAACACAAGTGTCTGGAAGCAGGGTATGCCAGCTCATGAACCTCACACACTCACTGACTTTCACGTGTGTCAAAAGGATTTTCGCCTTCGTAATATGGCACAAAATTCCAAACTGTCCAACACTAAGCCAGGGTACAGGGTGGCAGAGGTGACTCAGTAGTTAAGGCTCTGGGTTACTAATCAGAAGGTCAGGGGTTTAAGCCCCAGTACCACCAAGCTGCCACCGTTCGGCCCTTGAGCAAGGCCCTTAACCCTCAACTCCACAGTTGTCTAAATAAAATGCAAGTCTCTCTGGATAATGACTTCTGCCAAATCCCATAAATGGGTGATTCTGGTACACCTAGTGAGGAGCACAGTGCCACCTCCATATTGAGAACAGTTCCAGATAAAACTGACCCCCCACACAACACCCCCTGCTTTTCCCCAGAGCCACATGGGATTGCATGTTTAATTTGGTTCCTTTGTTCTAGCTAAGCAGGGGTTACCTGTATTTAACGAGTGCATGTGTGAGGTGTGGGCTCCTCGGTTTGCCCTGTCTGTAACCAAATTACACAGGTTTACTTTGATCGAGATGCGAGGAGCCCCAGCATGCTGCCTTTTATTGCAGCCTTAAGGCAATGGTTTTAATGCCGGCATTAGTAACAAGCTTCTGTGCGCTCAGTGCACACATACTTCTCTGATCCCTTACTCTTTACCTTCATCAATGTGCTGGACACTGAGGGCCTTATGAGGAGAGCATGCAGAAAAAAAAGCTGTGTATATTAGGGAAAAAAAGAAAAAAAAAAGCTATGGCTGGGAAGCATTAATTAATTGCTTCCTCGTGTAGCGGAACACACTGATGGACTCCTGAGAGGAGCTGCTGGAAACAGCTTTGAGCCCAGGAGAGATGCAAGTGTTTGTGAGCCAATTAAATGAGTTCTATCAATCAGACAAACAGTAACATTATTCAGCGACTGTTCACTATTCATTTCTCAATCGGGAAGTGGAATCAATGGTGATGGAAGGGATGTGTGTGTTATGGCTTTGATGTGCATTGCTGGGTAACCAAAAGTGTATAACAAGTCTCTCACCAGAGTCCTAAGCCAGCATTCTTCACAGTGGACATGCCAACACTGGATGGAGGTGAGGGGCGCTGTGTACGAGTCCTGAGAGAGAAAGAAGATACTTTTAAAATCTTTTATTATTATTTTTTACCTAAAAAGTGTGTAGATACAGTCATGGTTTTGTGTAATAAAAGCACACATGCCACCCACACAGAGAGAAGCAAGCAGTAATTTAGGATCCGGACAGATAATGATTAGAATGGCTCTTTAAACACACTTTATTCATTATTAGAAAACCGCACCCCATAATTACTTGTACAGTGATCAAAGAGGTGGAGCGAGCTGGGAGGTCCGTGCTAGTCAACATGAGCAGCAGGTGGCAGTAGACCTCTACTGATCACCATCCTTCAGTGAGAGTCATTACAAATAAAAGGCTCCGGTTGGAGAATGAAAGAATTGTAAAGCGTGAATGAAAATGTGTAATCGCTTATTCAGAACAATGAGTGGCGGACAGAGATAATAGCAAATCATGTCAGTACCACTTAAACACTAAGACAAACATACACTGTGTCCAATTAAAAATATGAGTGGGAAGTTGGTGGGGGGAAAACCCAGAGCACAGAATATATTTTTGACAAGCTTGAGCAGCAAACCACAAAGGCTACAAATCTTTGTCCTGCCAATATCTCCGGAAAAATAATTTTTATACAGTGACTGAGAATTAGACATTAATCTCACTTGGGGATTGATGGCTTGCTACATAAATGTCCAACATTTAGTGTGTTCATACCATGCAGATCAGACACTTGTATCTGTCCCCTCTGAGGATCTGCTTCTCCAGTTCTCGGATGCGAGCCTTCAGAGCGTCCAGTGTGGTCCCTGTGGAATCCTCTGTGATTCTGTGGAGAGAGAAAAAGCAAATGTTCACACCAACTGGCACACTAAACACATGTGACATGATCCAATGCTGAATCTTTCAAGACAGAAAAGTAATTCAAATCCATTTCCCATAAAGCGGCAGAAATAAGGCTAACTACCTACACAAGGGAGCTGCCAAGTAACTCAAAAACAATGTCAATGATTCTTTTCTAAAATAAATAAATAAAATGCTACATGATAATGAAATATCATGCAAAAACATTTTACTTCCGTGCTATTGTATAATGATGTCTATTTCCCATGTCCACAATTTCTTTAAATCCTGTAGAACTGCCTGTATCAGGCATCACCATATGATCACATAATTCATTCTTAATCCACTACCCCTTTTTCCCCTCCACCTCTTCATGTCAAGAGCTCACCACTCATCCACTGATGAATGCCCGTGGGCTGGTGAATGTACATTTAACACTGTCCGTAGCATATGAACTCGCAATAACTAAATCAATATGGGTGCCTTTGATTGGGCGACGCCTTGCTTGGTGGGATGTTTATGGTGATCCGCTCATTTTCCAGCCAGATGGAGCGCTGATCTACGGTATCGATTGCGCTCGCTTTCTCCCCGGCACTCTCCCTCCGATTAGTGCCTGTTCCGTTCTGCTGCCTTTTCCAATAGTGTCATTTATTACATGTCTGCGCCAGCCTTCAATGAGGACTTGTCCACATTCCACGCAAACATGTTATAGGAGATGTAAATCAGGTCAGGGGCATTAAGGGGGGTGTGGTGGGGGGTGTTTTGGAGCACAATTATGGACTGTAGTGCTTCAACAAGGCTAAATGGAATGAGTGATGCTTATGCAAGTGAAATGAAAATCAGCAGGTTCTTCAGGAACTCTTTGGAATAACAACTAAAATTTTTAATTGTCTGAATATTACAGTTTTATAATCAATTTATAATTACATCCGTTACTTAATATTTTGAGGTAAGTGATGTATTAACAATAGGCTCTAAATGTCAATCATATCATGAGGATTCTGAGTTAACTGTGTGAAGGTGGATATCACAACATTCCCATGTACCATATAAGATAATAAACCATTATTATATAGATGGATGATGCTGAATAGTCTCCGGGACAGAACATCGAGGGGAATATTACATTTACAGCATTTGGCAGACGCTCTTATCCAGAGCGACTTACAATTATCATTTTTAATTTTTTTGTATTGAATATGTAATACAGAGGCATCGATTGAACCTGAGATGCAGAAATGTCTTAGTGTACACTGCATAGGAACATCATAGGAACATCACACTTAATGTGTTTATTTATTTGTTTGTTTATTTATTTATTTATACACTTCATCCATGACAGACTTGGTTAGCTGAGCTCTGTGTGCTCTGAGCCGACTCTGTGCTAGGCTAAAAGCTAACCCTTTCTAACTGGCTCTTACATTCATTCTAGAGCTACTCCACAAAAAGCAACAAAATTTGGAATGAAACTATTTGATGGTATGTATTTTTTTAAATATTTTTAAGATTAGACTTTTTTTTTCCATTAAATGTGACTTTATCAGCCTGCTCTGAGGATCAAATCTGTAATTACTGTGGTCTTTTGTTGACAGGGGAGGAAGCCATCCATAAGCAATATGTGCCAAGCATGTGTGGCTACCGGCCAAGGCTCACTTCTATATTAGAATGCTTAAGGTTAGCATCAAGTTACCACACTAAAGCCACATTCACACTGGAAGTGACAAGCAACACGCTCGCCACTGAGCGACAAGCGACATCGCCTGGTGAGAGTGGCGAATTGCTTCACCTCTGAGCTCTCGTTGCCTACGTAACTACCTCGCATGTTTCCGCTTTAAACTTTTTACGAATGAAAGTGTGAGCAGCACCACGCTTCCCTACAGAAGGTCCACGAGAGCTTTTATCATCATTATTTTATATTGTTTAAGTTTATTTTAACTCATTTCATCATCATATATAGATTATTATTAATCACACAGCGAGTATAAAACGGAGACACTTGTGCATTATGAACCGGGAACAGTTTGCTTTCCTGGCATCTTTGTTTTCTATTTGAGAAAGAGCACCACAATGTCACCGTGCCTGCTTGGTTCACCCAATGATACAAGCCTGGTATCATCATAAGGAGAATCATAGACTTGTTCAGGAGCTCCGATAAGACGGAGTACACTTTCAGCAGTACTTCATTCTGAACTGCACACAGTTTTTATCTACTGATTTATTTATTCTTATTCAAAAGAAGCTGTTGACACAATTCAAAGGAAAAAACGTTAGCAAAACCACGAGCTCAAGTTACTACCCATCCCACATAATGTACATTTAGCTCTAAATAAACGTATAAGTAAATATACCCTTGTAAAATTTCTGTGTGCACTCATAAAGTACATAATATTTACACATGGCAATAATAAGCTGCTCTTCCATGTTGATGTAAGCGAGACATTTTAATTCATGTTCATGGTTTCCATATGGAAACATTATGTGGAAATCCGTGTGTGAAAACATCCATCAACATTATCTTTAAGCTCCAATTGGTTATCGCTTAACTCATGACGCAGTTCAGGTGAACTTCGCACTCGCCCACTTCGTGTCACGTGACAATGTCACTTTTTGTTGCCTCTCGTTGCGCGTTTCGAGTCCCATCATTGACTTTGCATGGTCACTTGTTGCTTCCTGTGTGAACGAGGCTTAACCATAAGATGGCACCTGGCCAGCTGCTCTGTTAATTGTGGACTTGCGGCACAAAATCAACATTTGGAATCAAGCGATTTCATAGTAAGAATGTATTTTTTATTTTCAAGAATTAGGCATTTTCCCCTCCCTAAACATTATTGGCCTGCTCCGACAAACAGGCCTTGGGGAAGAAACCGAGATATGTGGCCAGGGGGCGAGACTAACTTCTAACGCAACCAGTTACCAAATCGAAACAAAAGAAAAACTAACAAAAACAATATTTTAATAGTTTATTTTTCCATTTTAAAGTGTGATTACGATGCCATCTGCTCCAAATGACAGTGAACGGGGTGTGTCTGCTGTTCTAATTCAAGCATCATCTACTCTGAATCATTTTTAATCTCGAGATAATCAGACCAATCAGTTCACATTGTTCCTGTGCAGTGTATACTAAATAGAGGTACTCCAACAGGAACACAGCCCAGGCACCTCAGTATCACCCACAACACAGTTAAGGCAACTGAGGACAAGCTTAAAGACAGCACTGTATCTGTCAGTAAACCAATCCCATGATTCTGTTTCCTAAAGTTTGAATAAAAATATTGAGAAAATAGACCAGATTTATTGAGGTTTGTGGATTCCCAAAATTTGGCATGATTTAAAAATATTTTTAGGGGGGGAGCCTCCAGAGTCACTAATGCTGGATGAAGACCTTGAGCAAGGAGAGGCATCTGTACGTGTGGCAGTCCTTACAGGCTGGCGGTCAGCTCTTCACTAACCTACAATCAGCGCAGGGACCATAAAGCTTTAAAATCTCCTCTTACTGGTGGGCAGCTTGTAAAAAAGCATTTAGTCTTGATTAGCGTGCTTGCTTATAAAGCAGATAGAGGACTGTGTGTGTGCTGCACTCCATGCCCACTGTTTTCTTTAACAGCTTTGTAAACTGCTGCGGCACACAATGCCTGCACCACGAAGAACTTTTCCCCCAATAAAATACAACCTCTCTCACACAAGAGCACAATGCCGTGAATATTAATCTAGCTGAGATTTATAGAAAACCACATTCTAAAAGTTATTTAATTCCTCTGGGTAATAAAAGGTTTTAATCCTTCTTTATGTGCAAAGGGAGGTGGAGTAAATGGAGCACTGAGCTCAGGGTGCAGACACACACCCGATACACGGGTCCCGATGAGCTCACTCAGAGCAAGAAAACAGTCCCCTTGCTGGTAAGCAAAACATGAGAAAAAAAAAAAAAAGACAACACACTTAATGCAGCACTGCTAGATTTATTCCAGAATGGTGCACAAGAGGATAACCACTACGGTGCCATCCTGGGTAACCTCAGTCTAAATAAAGCAATGATAGCATTAGTATTTCGAAGGAAATGCCATATTTCGACATGATGCTGTAATTCATATAACTGTTCATGTTCAGTGCTTTGTCCTGGTGAGCATCCTGATGGATTCTGAACCTATCCCAAAATAGTTCCTTTCCCATGGGATGTTGTGCCTTTATTCCCCCTGAGTGTTAAATAAGAGGCAAGAATGTGTAACAATTGTTCATTTTGTTCTGCCTTTAAGAAGAAACCACTGATAATAATAGACCCGGAATCGAGGTCTTTGTGAAAAGGTACATCCTGCCTTACCCAAAAGAGGTGAGGATTTTGACATTAATAGCATTCTTCTCAAACGTTTTTTTCTACAGCGGCTAAAGGTCCCATTGCCTTTCTGCCTCGAATCCTTTCCCTTTACTTTCTTCAACATATTTCCCATTGCACAAGTACACTCCTCAGCAGCACAGCTGGCACTGGAACAGCGATATAAATGTGCACAGCTAGAAAAAGCACCTCGGGCATATCCACCATTAATTTTTTGAAAGAAGAGAAAGCATGCTCGGGGTATTTGCATTTCTGATTTGTGTAGAATGTTTTACACAGCCCTATCAAGATATGTAATGCACATATTTATACATATATTTAGAATTATATACACACACAGGGATATATCTGTTGTGCTGCTGGCTCAGTATGTAAAAATACACAGGTGTGACCTTATGCTAGTTTTGTTGGGAGCGTTCATGTTTAGAAATCTTCTTTACAGTAATATTGCAGGATATCTATATCAAAAGAACTACCGAGGGCAAGTGGGGCCCTGGTGTATGTATGTTTGGTCAAAATGTATTCACATGCACTTTTTCTAAAGGATAAAACAAACTCCACAAGCCTACGGTTTATTAGCAAGAGTCCTGAAAGCCATCCCTCAGAAGTGCTCCTGTGAACAGACTAAAATGGACTCCTAAAGCCTGGGCACTGTAAGAGTTTAACACTTTACAGGGTACTTGATTTAAAACAGACCCACCGATGCCAACACCTCACTTCTGGGAAATGGTGTTTACCTTCTGAATGCTTTGGAAGCCTGAAAGAAGTATAAGTCTGCATTTAATGCAGTAGCAGGTCAGTTGTGTAAATCGGAGACAGCACAGACATATCCCTGTCTGACCCCTAATAACGACACACACACACACACACACACACACACACCATACACCTCCATGTAAAACCTTGCACAGTTCTCCTCTCCCTCTTTAAGCCATTCCCAATGAATCACATGAATCACCGTAACTAAACTCGACAAATCTCATTTTCATTGCAGATTGAAACGCATGCGTCTCACAAACAGTGTGGGGAGGGGAAATTGTTTTTTGTTTTTTTTCCTTCTGTGTTCTCTGCTGGAGTGGAATCATTCAGCTCTTTGTCTAGCATCTTTAAAGTGCACTCAGATTAAGGCCCTTCACTTTAGGAAATTGGAAATAACATCAGTGCACAGCTTCACCCATATATTTGAATTCGGGGCTTGAGGCCAGCTCTTGGATGTAGAGAATTGTGTAGCAAAGCAAGAAAAACTTTTCAGAAATGTGACGCTATCTTAGTTTAATCAACACAATGTTTTGTACAAGCCTCAATCTAGGCATGTAATTTATTTTTTAAAAATTAAAAATTATACTTCAGGGATTACAGAAAACTAAAAAGTCTAATTCCAACCAAGTAAAAGCAAACACAACCCCTGATCATTTTGCTACCCTCCTTCTCAGGACCTCTCAGTACTTGATTAATGACATCATCACAGACTTGCGTGTGCCGCTCCTTCTATAATGTGATATGGTGGAAAACTGGTGTGCTGAGACTGAGGAGGCACTGGGTAGAGACGCTCACTGTCATGGTGAGACAGATAGATGGGGACAGGGTGCAGCCATAAAGAAATATGGTGGGAGATATTAAATAAGCAAGTGTGTGTGGCTGGAGCTATGCACTAAGCTAATAGAGAAAGGTTACTGGAGGAGGACTGCTCTCTGCTTCCTTCTCTGCTTTAACTTTAAACAGCTGCAGTGATTCATACTCCAGCAGGCTAAAACACTTAATGCTCGCCACCAACCACACACGCTCAGTCCGAGCTTAAACGTCTGGTTGCTGTGTGCGCGCAAGAGAGCAAGAGGGCCTTGCCGGAGAAAGTGATGAATCAATCTAAGCTGTCACGCTTCTGCTGCACCACTTAGGAACGGTGTTCTGTCCATCTTCATCCTCCTACTCACATACCCGCACACTCTCTCTCTTTCTCTCTCACTCTCACACTCTGAGAGAACAGTGATCTTGACAGCACTCACTAACACATTCATTTCCACAGATACTGTATGTCATATTGAACATGCATAAAATGCAATTTCCCCCCTGAATACATAACTTCAACTGCTCTTCCTCCAAATGGCAAACACGGTTAAACGTGCACTCTGCAACTGTCACAGAAGATGTGCATCAGATAAACCTGTTCCATTTCTCTCTCTCTCTCTCTCTCACACACACACACACACACACACACACACACACAGGAGGGAGGGACATGCTTGCAGTGTGCTGATGGGAGAAATCAATTGTGCTGGCTTTGCTCTGCCTATTCACCAGTTCTCAGCTCTGATATTTAATATGGGGTTCAGAGATGGGCAGCCACGCACGGCAGATTGATTCTGCCGGACTGGACAGCTCTCCCGTGAGAAGTGCACTCGGAACAAACGGGGAGAGCGTGAACAAAATAATGAAATGAAAGAATATGACTGTAAGAAAGGAAAAACTTTGTGTATAAGGATAGCTCAGCAATCAAATTTAAGCCTTGACAAAGGCCTGGATGTTCCCCTTCCCGAGCTGTAAAGTGGAAGAAATTTGGGCCAATTATGCATAAGCTATAAATAAGGGTGAATAATAGTATATATGGTTGAAGATTATTCAAATGATTTTAAAATATGACCATGATTATAATTTTAGAGTAAATCAAGTAATACACTGCACAGATGCAGACGATTAAAACATTGAAAAACACACACACACACACACACACACACACACACGAGCTGTGCGCTGACCCCAATTACCCATGCAGAGGTGGTGGCGCTCTCAGCCACTAGCGGAAGGAAATTATTTTGCAGGCGCACTTGTCGAGCAATATGGATGAGGGTGTGGAGATGAGGGAATTAAAGGGGCTAGCCTTATCACACAAGCCACGTTATTCAAATTCATCTTCAGCTCTGGGCAGCCTTTTAGCACAACTAGACCCTCTCACTATCTCTTAACCATTGGTCTCACATAGTTGGTTGATACAGGAGCACCACAGTTTGGACTACCATGAAAATTCCAAGACCCTTCAGGTGGGTCTCACACAAAAATATGGGTGAAGGAAATATGCATTTCCCTAGAAAAAAAAAAGTGAACATGCGCTGTGTCTACTGGCAGAAACTGAGATGTATGCATGGCAGTCATTGTTCCATGTACATTTTTACCTCTGGGGAAAACTACGCTATCATCTGGTAAGCCATGTATGCCTCACAAAAGCATTTGCGGTTGCAATAGTTGAACTGATCCAGTGCTTGACCCACAGTTCAGTTCAATATGACAAAACTTTCTGTGAATGGAAGCCACGCCCTCCCAGAAAGCAAGATAGCTGCACCAAACACTTACAGTATAATGCTGGTTGACCTACAACTAAGAAGTGCTGTTGTACAAGCACTGAAAAAAAAAAAAAAAGGTTTCATTAGCATTCCTGGGGTATGTTAGGAGTAGGGACAAGGCTCAGCTGCCCAGGATCAATAGCACGAGCTCCTCCCAGTGATCGAGGCTGCTCTCAAGAGATGAGAGCATAAAATGCATCATTTATGACCCATCACCTCCTACACAAACTCATCTCACCCAAATACACCAGCTACTGGCAGGCCTCAAAGGAGTAGGAGTCTCCATGCATGTATGCTTGTGTATGTGTGTACTTAAGGTCACACTCACTTCTCGATTTCGCTGTTTTTGCAGGTCCTGGGCACTGCGGACGTCGACGAGGAGCTGGCCTCCTGCTTGCTGCTCTCACCATTGCTGGTGGATGGCATTTCTGCAGACACACAATAATCATATTACACTGAAGGAAAAAAACAGACGTGCAAATTACTCACTGTGATATTCATTCACTCACATAGAAATGAATCCCTGGGTTTAAATACACCATGGGCCACAAAGGTACAGGTCAAAAAACAAAATAAAAAACACCTCACAGGGATACTCACCATCACTGGCCCACTTCGAGAACTCCGGTGTTATCCTGTTGGATGGCATGCCTCCACTGTTAAAAGACAAGATATTCAAAATATTCAAATCACTGAACTTACAACAGGAAGAGGTTCACAAGATGATCAAAGCGCAGCTGATAACTGCAATGCTTAAAGAGGCATACTTTAAGACAGCGCCGCGGAGTGCCTCGCGTTCTTTGGTCTCCCCTTGGTCTTCTCCGGAACAGGGGATGATATCTGCTTCAGTGTACCTGCAAATGCTAGGGTTAAGGAAATCAACGCACGAGGATTTGCTTCTATCACCATAGTATGCACATTTACACAAGATTCTGTGAAGGTATATCTGAGTAAGGTTAGGGGAAAGGATACTGCGCCTTGCCGTACTCCAAAGTGTCGTCTCCATCCACATCCAGGTCAGCATCGCTGTCATGATTCTCTTTTGTACTGCACATGGCAAAGCCTGTTCCTGTTACAAATATCAGATAATATTACACTTCCTCATCTCCTGCAAGGAGTCATCAAAAACCCTGACAAAGTTATTAGTCTGGAGATTCATTTACCAGTTTAAACTATGCATTATGTTCTTAGAAGGTTGAGCAATAATCAGGATTTGAACGTTCAAGCCCTTGATTCTGGATTACAACCTCAGTTTTGCCTCCAGACAATCTGCTTATATTGTCTCTTGTTTGTGTTGCTTGTTTTCAGTGTCCTGGTAGAGATGTGTTACAAATTCTACCCTTCATGTTTAAATTGCTAGGTGGCAAACATATCAAGAAAAACCCTGTGTGGGGAATGTATTCGAGTTTGCCTTTTCTTTGAAGAAAATTAAATCAAAAAGATATTCTTCAGCTTTGGAATATTAAGCTCCTTAAATATGATGTATACTTCCACATCACTTCCTGTTCCCTTAAGTATTAAAACATTCAAAATCCCATCTAATGCAATGTGCTGTATATATAGCTTCTACCCTACCACCAATGTCCACTTTCAGTCCAGTCTCATAAACGAGGCCAGAGCAACATCAATTAAAGCCCCCGTAGCACACTGATTGAAGGCGACAGGGCTGTGGCTGCACTCTGTGATGTTCCAGACAGACTGAGGAACCCGTCACACAGAGAAGCCAGGTGCAGTGGAGCGCAGCACCTGACTGGCACCTCTATAAACCTGGTGATGAGCGCACACACAAACTCCAGCCGGCGCCTTCAGCTCCAGTTAGGATACAGAGGCTTCCAGAACAACCTGACAGGTTCAGGGTGCTGGGCTGTGTGTGTGTGTGTGTGTGTGTTGAGAGTGTGAGTGAAAACAGGGGACTGCTGCCTCCTCTCATACCACAGAGTGATGCTGGAGTGATCTCCATTCTGTGGAGTGGCAGGAGTAGGGTGCACACACACACACACCCCTCCCTCTACAACTCTCTATAGGGAGCCGATGGGCCAGAGAGGAAATAAAACACATTGCAAAACGCTCCGTCTTTTTTTCTTTTAACAACATGGTGAGGGTTTTTAGCGATGGAATAAAAGGAAACTTTCAAGTTTTATATGATCCCTATGGCTGCATATGTGAACATTGCCTTAGTTGTAGAAATCTCCCTATTCCATAAGCATTGCTGGGGAGGACACAAACAACAATAAGAAACATTCTCTAGACTCAACTGTGAAACTGTGACTGAGAGCAGCTCCACCCTCCCATCCACCATCACGCAATAAGCTGTAAATGATGCTGAACCGCTAATTCAATGCGAAGATATAGGAACGAACAGATGCAGGAAAAGGGAAAAATAAATAAATAAATAGCTTTTCCTGAACACTAATGTTACCAAGACCTGGGGATGATGGGGCAAGCTATAAAGAACAAAAATAATAATTAATAAGCAAATTAT
>JBCNYH010000022.1:1791620-1798329 GCA_039654325.1 Tandanus tandanus | reverse complement strand
TGTGTGTGTGTGTGTGTGTGTGTGTGTGTGTGTGTGTGTGTGTGTGTGTGTGTGTGTGTGTGTGTGTGGTGGGGTGTTTAACCATCATGACATGTCCTTGTGGAGTGATTTCAACCGTGATGCTAATAACAATAATTATCTTCAGAGTGTGGAAAGTCAAAGACATGAATATTCTCATACAGCCAGAGTCCAGCAGACAAATGCTTTCAGATGTTTTTATCTGGACAGATGAACTGTAATTGCACGCTGAACTGTTACAGTGACATGAAGCGCTGTTGCTTTGTTAACTTGATGTTAAACATGGAAGCGACTTTTTAAGGTTTGCGTGTATACCAGGCTTGTAGGACAACATCGTGGAGGAAATTGCATTGTGGCAGCAAACAGAGAAATATGATTACAGAATAAATGAAAAGAGAAAATGTGATTTTTTTTTTTTCTCCCTCTCTCTTCTGTTTGCCGGCAGAATGCCTCTGACTTTTCTTTTGGGGGTGGAAGAAGACAGCGGAATTCGCTATCACTTTTGATTAAC
Source organism: Tandanus tandanus (assembly GCA_039654325.1). NCBI lineage: Eukaryota > Metazoa > Chordata > Actinopteri > Siluriformes > Plotosidae > Tandanus > Tandanus tandanus. Next base: position 1,797,800 of record JBCNYH010000022.1, on the reverse strand, counting down.
ATTTGAGTTACTCTTCCACAGGCATTAGATATCTGAAAAATGGTTATTAATAAGAACATAATTTCTGCAGATTAACCTCAGTTTGCCTTTATCCCTGCTTGTGAGACCTTTGGAAAATTGATCCTGCAAGATTGATGGATGTCCTGTTCAGAGCCTTGTCCTTGTGCCAGTGTTTTTTTTTTCTTTTTCTTTTTTTTCCCCATCTTCTCAAGAGGTCATTTGTTTAATGATGCAATTGCATCTCATTTTGGCATGTCTCAGTAATGTCACATTGAGCAAACTCAAAAGATATCAAATTTTTACCCTAATGAATGTCATAAGAAAGATCTAGTTCTAAAAGTTTTGGCAGTGGTGACTACTCCCTTTCAGGGACAAAAGGGGCACCTTACAAACATCCAGTGCAGCAAAAGTTCATTCCATGATACCATGATTTGAAAGAAAACTGCATGCAAAATTAACCATTCACTCCAGGAGAAGATGGGGTACACCCAGAACAGCTCGGCAGACCACTGTAGGGCCAACATACATACAACCATTCCCACTCACACTCTCACCAAGGGACGATTTGGAACAGCCAATTAGCCTACTGTGCATGATTTAGGATTGTGGGAGGACACCAGAGTACCTGGAGCAAACCCACGCAAGCACGGGGAGAACATGCACACTCAACACAGAAACTCCCGAGCCCGGGGATCAAACCAAGGACCTTCTTGCTGTGAGGCGGACGTGCTAACCACTGCGCTAACGTGCTACCCAAACATTAACCACATATCTTTTATCTTAATCTGCCATAAATACTTTATTTATACTGTATGGAATTAATTCATTTGCCGAACTGCTTAATCCTACCAGAGTCACTGGAAGGCTGGAGCCTATCTCAGCCGACTCTGGATGAAGGCGGGGTACACCCTGAACAGCTCGTCAATCCCTCACAGGGAAACACACACACACACACACACACAACTATTCACACTCACACTTAGGGCCAATTTGGAAGAGCCAATTAGCCTAATGTGCATGTCTTTGGACTGTTGGAGGAAACCAGATTACCCAGAGGAAACCACATAAGCACAGAGACAAATTGCCAACGCCACACAGAACTGCCCTCGCCAAGCCCAGGACTTGAAAATCAATGTAAACATATTTTACACATCAGTTTACCTGATTGTCTGCAATATTGATTGTCTGGTTAAGATAATGATATTGTTAACATGTTCACTCATGCCTCTGGATTGGCTGCATCAAATACAACAACTGATAAATAATTATAGATTTAAATATGTCCAGTAAAAATGTTTTTTTATGGACCAACTGGATGCATTTTGTTATGCCATGCCCACAAATACAAAATGGATTTGTAAATATGTCACAGGTCTTTCATAAGTAAAAAGATACAATATTTGATTGGACAAACAGTGAATTAAAAAATGAAAAATATAAAATATCGATAATGTGAGATACAACCATACTTATTATTATTTCTCTTTGGTTCTCCACTAGTTCCTGAATAAAAGCACCTTGATATACTCTTCTCCTTCTATGCTGACCCTGACTGCAGCCATCCCTCCAGAAAGGAAACAAAAGCTATTGGCTATCACAGGCAACCATTTGGCTAAGGATGAGGAGCTGAAATGGGCCTCATTATGGAGCTGCATGGTGCGGCCCGGCGTGGAAGATAAAGCTCAGATAGGGACTGCGCTGCTGAGGAAGCCTTGATGTTGACACAAAGGATATTAGTCACCCTGGAAGAGCAGGGGGCTTTGCCTTTCATTCCCATTTCCTGTCTTCCATTTAACTGGACTCACCAAACAAGTGCAGATGGGGCCTGGAGAGAGTGGACACCAGAGAGAGAGAGAGAGAGAGAGAGAGAGATGGTGGTGGAGGTGGTGATGGTCGGGTTCAGTGAGTAGGATGTGGGTTATATTTATTGTTCATGTATTTTTAAAGAGGCCACCTGCAGTGTCAAATGTGTAAACATGGTTTGACCCAGGAAAGTGGTGAGAGGTAACAGATCTCGTCTGGGAAGTTGACTTGTGTCACTTATTCCACTTTCTCAGAATTCTCTGTGATGTCATTAAATTTACATATTAACTATTGATCACCATTTGATTCGTGAATCACTTTGAATGGTTTTAACCCATGTCACCTCTGAGCACTTAACCGAGCTGACAGGATTACTGACTAGTGATAGTTTTAATTTTTTAAATATTAAAGATCATAAAACATGCTGCTGCATTCCACCCACTTTGAGTTTAATAAATTCAGTCATTATTTTAAAAGGTTTGATGGAAGAAAAAAACCCAATACTGCCCTGGTTTCTTTTTTAAATCAAGTTTATTGCACATTTGGTGACACGGTGGCATAGCAGGTAGCATGTCCAGGGCCAGGGTGTTTCTGTGTGACGTTTGCATGTATTCCCCATGCTTGCTTGGGTTTCCTCTGGGTACTCTGGTTTTCTCCTACAGTCCAGTGACATGCTCATTAGGCTAATTGGTTGTTCTGATTTTCCTCGACCCTGCGATGAACTGGCAAGTTGTTCAGGGTTTACCCTGCCTTTGCAAAGTGTATGCTGTCTTCCTGCAACCCTAGTAGGATTAAGCAGTTTGAGTGAATGAATGAAATTCACAGGGGACATCTTTAACACGTTCTCCTCCCTGTTTGTAAAGCGCAAACAAACCAATGATGATTTCTTCTCTTGATATTTACAAAGAGTGGAGTGATGAAAAAATCCACATATAACTGTAATACTCTTAGTCCCTGCAACCCTAATCAGATAAAGCGATTCAGCAAATAAATAAATAAATGAATGAATGTACATTTTTGTTTATAATCAAGATACAGTATAATTTTCAAGCCTTCACACATTAAATTAAATTTTTATACTGTATTAATTCCTCAAGTGAAATTTTGACTCCTGCATTTAACCCATCCAAAGTGAACATGCACACACACTTGGAGCAGTGGGCTGCTACACATTGCAGCACCCGGAGAGCAGTTGGGGGCTAGGTGCTTTGCTCAAGGACACTTCAGCCATGAAGGTGCAGCTCACTCATCTCACTACCACACATTTTTCCTGCTGGTTCAGGAATCGAACCAGCAACCTTTCATTCCCAAAGCCGCTTCTCTATCCATTAGGCCATGGCTGCCCCCACAGAAATTGCTGAAATTATACTGTGGCAAACTGCACTTCAAATTAGACATCACATCAGAAGCACCATGCATGATGTCCTATATTGATTTTTTTATTGTTGATTTGAGTTGAGTTGAGTTGAGTTGAAGCTTGGTCATGTGCTGCCTACATTTGATGTTTCCTCCTGCAGGTATATTGAAATACATTAGTATGTGCTTACTTGCTGCAATAAAATTGAAGTGTACACCAAACCAAATTCACATAAAAGGAAACTGACACAAGCAAATCAGTGTAGAAAAGGGACCACAACAGCTATTAACTAACTGTATAAATTAATAATATAGATCATCTATGAAAATATACTGGTGGTGTATTTTTGCTTGATTCTGTTTATGTATCCCGGATCCAGAACTCTTGATAGTCTTCACTCTGCAATTGTTCTAGAGATCATTTGACACGTGTTCATTAAGTCTGACAATGACTTCTGTCATCATTAAGAAAATTCAGCTTGTGCTAATAACCACTCATGTCAGAATTAGAAGAACAAAGATGTGTAATTATCCTGTGTGGTGACCTTTGACCTGTGATCTGAGAGTTGGGTGTGGCTAGAGACCTGAGGGAAGAGTTCTCACCATGGGTATAGAATAAGGCAGCCATCACACTCTCACCACCTTCAGACCAGTAAAGCAGCATCTACTCGAATTTACATCAACCATGACCAAATATGTTATTGATGACATTCTTCACTGATTCCTTATCCAATGATGGCTCTGAAATAAGGGCGTACCACCAAGCCTGTATATGGTTACTGCTCTAAATTTCCATTTCTGTGTCCACATACACATATCACTAATTTTTGAGTTTGACGGGGTCATGAGCTCAACCAACAGATTTATTATTATTATTATTTTATTATTATTATTATTATTATTATTATTATTATTATTATTATCATTATTATTACATAACACTAGGAAATATCTATTTTCTAAAAACATTTTTTAGTTAGGTACATTTTAGTTACCATGACGCTCACTCATCCCCAGTAGCCAAACACATTCATGACTATTAAATGTTCTAGAAATAACATGTTCGACAGGAAGTTGCATCACACAAATGTCCGGAATTTGTGAAGAAGAAAACATTCATTTATTCTTTTCTTTCTTTCTTTCTTCCTCTTTTAATGTCCAATCATTTTGGGAAAATAATGAGGTTAATGGGTTTTCTGTGGGTACTCTGGCTTTGTCCCACAGTCCAAAAACATGCACAGTAGGCTAATTGGCTGTTCCCAATCGCCCCTAGGTGATTAGTGTGAATGCTTGTGTGTGTGATGGCCCTGCAATGGCTTGGCAAGCTGTTCAGGGTGTACCCCACCCTCGCCCAGAGTCAGTTGAGATGGGTACCAGCCTCCCTGTAACTCTAATTAGGATTAAACAGTATGGAAAATGAATGAATGAATGAATGTTATTATAATTTTTAGCATGGATGCTAGTAAAACATACTTTGTGCATTTGTTAATTTGTTCAAACCCATGAAAAATGAAATGTCCATGCATTTTTGAATGTGCATTTTCTTACATTTTAAAATTACAACATAATTTAAAAATGTAATAGAACCACTAATCTACTACTACTTTACAGTCCCCAGTGTCGCACTAACCCTGTATTAGCCTAGCGATATTAGCACTCATCTTTCCATGGCTGTCATCTACAGTAGCTACACTAGCATTCAATATCCACCGGCTAATAACACTGGAGCATCACCACAGTTCCACTCCCTTACTACGCAGCATCCTTCTTTCCTCTGCAAGAGACAATGATGCAGTATGCTGGCAGTGATGTGGGTGGATGGCTTGACCCTTGACCTCTAGCTGTGCAGAGTTGCCATGCCCTGCCTGATGGCACATGGGTTAACATTCCCCTGAGAAGACGGTCCCCACGAATCCATTGATTCTGCAGATTACCTTTCAACACATCCAAGTTAGAGACAGGAGTGTCTTCTGTGACCTTTGACCCTTAGCCTTGGCGCTGCTGGATGGGGTGGAAGCTAGTCACCTCGCTGAAGTCAGTGATCAGAGAGACCAGCATACAAGTGTGATTAGAAGTCCACTGAACAAACATGGCCGCCCATATTGAATTCCTGTCGGATTCGTGGAAAGCGGAGGTGACAGATGTAATTTGTTTGTCCCATCGCCTTAATTTAAGGTGATATCCTTAAGCACGAGGCAGACTGTGTGAAATGGCAGTTGGAATTGGGTGTATATGGGAGACTGGGATTCAGAGCGAGGCAAAGATGAGGGAGTTATCCACGACACACTGGGTTACTGTCGCCTCGTCTTCTCAGTGGTTTATCGCACACTTTCCGGAATGCCAAGCCAGAGGCCTTCTATATTTAAGCAGGAAAGAAGCCTCCGTTAGAAAGCGGTGGCCCTGCCACTCCAACCAGCGAGCGAAGAGGAGGAAGAGGAGGAGGTGTGGAACGGAAAGAGATGGAGGGGTACAGAGGGACACAGTGTATTAACCAGGAGTGAAGGCATCATGTGAGTAACAGAGTCTGCTCAGAGAAAGAGCGAGAGAGCAATGGAGAGTAGGAGTGAAAGGAGAGTGTGTGTGTGTGTGTGTGTGTGTGAACGAGGACACTGGCGGACAGCTACAAGATGGAGTAGCAGGATGCGGGAGATAAGCTGTCGAGCTGGAGACAGTGTGTGACAGTCCTCGAAGCGGCAAGCAGGCGCGAGTGTGACAGCGAATACAGAGAGCAGCATTATTGTTTAAATCATTGATTGCTTCCCTCCCTCCCTGCGCCGCTGACGCCCGTGACACCAGAGAAAGAGGAGTAAAAAAGCAAGCCCCTTTGTTCTTCCTACCTTCTACTGGATGCTGGGTGCCACCTTTGTCCGAACCTTAGATTCCTCGTCTTCGTTTATTTTTCTGACCCTGTCTTTTTTTCTTTCTTTCCTTTTTTTTTGTCTCACATAATTTTTAATGGAAGTATAGCTGACTAGTTCAATGCTCCAAATAGGTTTAATAGGTTTAATAGGCTTATTACAT
>JBCNYH010000022.1:1786620-1789120 GCA_039654325.1 Tandanus tandanus | reverse complement strand
ACCTAAACTGGACGTTCCACAACATTCACCCGCAGCTCTGAGTCTGACTCCGCCCACCGCAAAATTCAAAAAATGCTCTTGGGGAAGAGGATGGGCCGAGAATAGGAACGGGGAGGGGCTGATGGGGGCGAGGAGGGGCTGTGGAGAGGGTCAGGGTGTTGGAGAGGGGGGTGGATGTCTGAGACAGGAGTCTCTCAGTGAGTCTGGATAAGTATTTATACAAAAACGAGTCCCCGTCCAGGACGAGGGGTTGAGGGAGGTCGGGTCGTCTATTAATATAGTTTATTATATACGATATACTGTACACACTTAATGATGTAGAAACGAACCAAACAGTCAGCTCTACATCAGCATCCGTCTGACACACATGGTTCAGGACGAGTTCAACCAGCAGAACAAAATGAATGAAAGAAAGGAAGAATAGAAGTGAGGTGATGATACAGGACAGAAGCAAGAAAGAAATCATGAACGGAAATAATAATAAAGTCAAATTCTTTAGTAAGATTAAACTAAACCAAACAAACGATCAATAAAGGAACAAGGATGGAAGGAAGAAAGAAGAGAGGGAAAAGAAAAGTAAAGCAGCAAAAATGAAAATGAACAACAAACAAATTATAGAAAAACAAAAGAAGGAAGAATGAAAGAAGGTTAGAAGGAAAAGCAAAGAAGGATAATCAAGGAACAAGAAAGGAACCGGGAACATAATGACAATCAAAAAGCTGAGAAAGAATGAAAACAAAGGAAGGACAGAGGAGGAAGGAAGGAGGAAAGAAATGTAGAAAACAGATGAAGGAAGGAAGAAAGGAACAAAAATAGAAAATGAAAGAAGGAAAGGAGGAATATGTATAAAATGAAGGAAGGAAGAAAGAAAAGAAAAAAGGAAGGAAAGAAAAAAAAAGAAAAAAGGAAGGAAGGAAACAAAAAAGGAAAAAAGGAAGGAAACAAAAAAGGAAGGAAGGAAACAAAAAGGAAAGGAAAGAAGGAAAAAAGGAAAGAAAAAAGGAAGGAAAGAAGGAAACAAAAAAGGAAGGAAAGAAGGAAACAAAAAAGGAAGGAAGGAAACAAAAATGGAAGGAAGGAAGGAAGGAATGAAAAACAGGAAGGAAAGAAAATATATACTGTATAAATTAAAGAAAGGAAGAAAGGAAAAAAAAAAAGGAAGGAAGATTGGAAACCAAACAAGGAAGTCCGGAAAAGGTACAAATAAAAAGAAAGAAAATATAGAACACTAACGTCAGAAGAAATTCATTAATTCATTCATTGTCTAAGCAGCTTCTTTCTAATTAGGGTCGCGGGGAGGCTGGCGCCCATCTCAGCCGTCTCTGGGCGAGGGCGGGGTACACCCTGAACAGCTCGCCGGGCCATCGCAGGGCAACACACATACAACCATTCACACTCACACCTAGGGGCGATTTGGAACATCCAGTTAGCCTACTGTGCATGTTTTTGTACTGTGGGAGGAAACCGGAGTACCCGGAGGAAACCCACGCAAGCATGGGAAGAACATGCAAACTCCACACAGAAACGCCCCGAGCCCGGGAGTCGAACTTTTTTGCTCTGAGGCCGACGTGCTGACCACTGCGCCGCTGGAAGAGGTTTTATTAGGTGTTATTATAGGAGCTGATCCTGAAGCAGGTATTTAATAAATTCTTTGTAAGGTTTCGATTTTCCAGCTCGTGTCTGATGCGGATTTCTCAGACTGTGTTTATGGTGAAATTCCATACGGATGATAATGTTTCATGTACACACAGGAACATAAATAATCATCTAGTACAAGTTTCTTCTCTTTGTCGGACTGAGAGATCAAAGCAGGACGAACTGGAGGATCTTCGTTCACACACCGTCAATCATCCGGTTTTTAAACCGTGCACATGTTCACGCTGCTGCTGAGGCGTTACGGGGTAACGGGGTCTCCTGCGTCAGCGCCATTCCTCCTGTCCCAAACCCCAACCAACTCCATCCTTCTATCACAACACCCGGAGCTCAGAAACCAGGAATCCATCCACTCCCCGCTCAGGTTTCAATTCGGGAGAAAGCAGGTAGAGTTTCATCCTGCGCCACATTATCCAGCGGCTTCGCTGCTATTGTTCAGGCCGTGTTTTCATTTGAAATTTGAATCGTTGCATGTTAAAAGAATCAAAACTTCAGTGGCAGATTGTGAAAAGAGAGTGAGATGTGACGCAGGGCTTCGTTCGGTCCAGACGGCGGGGGTTGGGTGGGAAACCTCGGAGAACACACAGGGGGTGGGGGGTGGATGGGTGGGGGGGTTCTGAAGCCTCGGGCACAATGACCACAACCGCACTGTTCGACTTTACTCACAGACAAACAATGTGGGCTTTCGATTGTTCAAGCAGGCCAAGAGAACCAACACACGCACACACGCACACACACACACACACACACACACACACACACACACACACACACACACACCTATGTATAAGCTATGTACCCACCTCTATGAAAACAAAACTCACTCTCTACACATCTCAAACGCGTG
>JBCNYH010000022.1:1740235-1752442 GCA_039654325.1 Tandanus tandanus | reverse complement strand
TGTGTGTGTGTGTGTGTGTGTGTGTGTGTGTGTGTGTGTGTGTGTGTGTGTGTGTGTGTGTGTGTGTGTATGTGTGCGTGTGTGTGACAGGAACAAATTTGTGTCGTATGGGTTAGTGTTAGTAACATTTATGTGGTGATTTATATTTTTATCCTCACCATTTTATATTGTTTTAATGAAAATGACTTGTGGACCTAGTGATTTCTTCCTTTAGTAGTTACTAAGAGTGGAGTGATGTAAAAATCCACATATAATTGTAATACTCTTCTTTGAACCTGACGTGTGGTCAGAGTGATTCAGTCTCTGATTGTTCTTGATGAAACTCTCCCTCCCCCTTGAAGTCTGTCTCACTTGGTCTCTTTTCTTTCCTTTTCCCTCTTTTGTTCTCCTTGCACCTATTTATCACAGTGTGAAGGTTGAAAGAGATATTATTAATCCTGTGGAATGAAGGCAGGGTTAGCGGCATGGATCGCATTGTGAGAGGGGTAATGATAGGAAGACGTGCTTGGTCGGTGGCCTGTGCGGCCTTGATGAATGGGGATCGGAGGGGAAGTGAGTGGCGTTGGGTGGTGGGCCGCTGAGCCGTGCAGTATCCTCTCATCCACCTGGTACTCCATTGCACACCCACACGACTCTTTTTCTTTCGCTGTCTCACCCTTCTGTCTACTCTATATGACAAATTCTCAAGCATTTTCTTTCTTCTTGCAGTCCTATTTTCATTTACCGCCTGTATCTTCTACACCACTGGATTGTCTCTTTTAAAAAGATTGGGTGACGTATTGCTTTAGTTTGACTGATATCAATATCTTACAGTGACAACTAACTAAAAAAGCTTTTTAATATTAAAGAGAAAAAAATAAATTAAAAAAATACAATAAAAAAACTAAAAAGACATTAAAACTAACAAAAGGTTTTAGAAACTACAACATAATTAGTGCATCAAATTTTTTAATAAAACCAAATAAAAAATATTTTGTGGGGGTTAGGTTGTTTTTAATAATAATGATAATAATAATAATAATAATAATAATAATAATAATAATAATAAATTCATTAATTCATTCGTTTTCTAAGTCATGTAATCCTCATAAGGGGAGGCTGGCGCCCATCTCAGCCGACTCTGGGTGAGGGCAGGCTACACCCTGAAAAGCTCAACAGGCCATCTCAGGGCAACACACAACCATTCACGCTCCCAACTTGGGGCAACTTGGATCAGCCAATTAGCCTAATGTGCATGTCTTTGGAATGTTGGTGAAAACTGGAGTATCCCGAGGAAACCCATTCAAGCACAGGGAGAATATGCAAGCTACACACAAATGCGTCCTCAAGTCTGGGACTTGAACCATTCACACTCACACTCACACCTAGGGATGATTTGGAACAGCCAATTAGTTTACTGTGCATGTTTTTGGTCTGTGGAAGGAAACCGGAGTACTTGGAGGAAACCCACAAAAGCTTGGAGAGAACATGCAAACCCCACACAGAAATGACCTGAGCCCAGGAATCGAACCCAGGACCTTCATGCTGTGAGGTGGACGTGCTAACCATTGCACCACCATGCCACCAATAATATTAATATTAATATTAATAATAATAATAATAATAATGATAATAATAATAATAATAATAATAATAATAATACTTTATTGATCCCAGAAGAAATTGTGGGCACACAGTTGCTCCTTTCCAATTATAGAATTAAGATAAAAGGTTTAAAATTCTAAATTACAAATATCTATAAACAGATACAGAATGATTACTGTCAGTGAGTAATATGCATATATGATAAAGTAATATGATAAACAGTGGAATGTAAATGTAGTGCAAAATGCAAATGTATAACAGTGGATGTTGTAACTGTATGGAGAAGTTGTACAGTTTAATAGCCACAGGTGGTTATTAATTCCTGTGTCGTTCAGTGAAGCATTTAGGTGGTTTCCGTCTCTCACTGAACGTGCTCCTGTGACTGATCAGCAGGTTGTGAAGTGCGTGCGTGGTATTATTCAGTATTGTCTTTATTTTGGACAACATTCACCTCTCCGACACTACCGTCAGAGAGTCCAGCTCCATCCCCACAACGTTACTGGCCTTAGGGATCAGTTTTTTCAGTCTGTTTGCATCTGCAACCCTCACCCTGCTGCCCCAGAATGCAACAGCATACAGGATAGTGCTGGCCACAACAGACTCTGGCCCTTCTTGTAGAGTGCAGTAGCGTTTTTAACCCAGTCCAGTTTATCGTCAATATAAACTTTATCATGGAGCCCAGCCGGGCCCAAGCCCGAAGAGGAGACGTGTGAGCCGAAAGCGTGGGTTCATTATATTGTAATAATTAAAAAAATAAAAAATAAAATACAGTAATATAATAATAATAATAATAATAATAATAATAATAATATTAGCCCAGCCCTGCAATTGTCTGCAATGAATGAATGGATACTACTATTACTATTACTACTACTACTACTACTACTACTACTACTACTACTACTACTAATAATAATAATAATAATAATAATATTAGCCCAGCCCTGCAAATGTCTGCAATGAATGAATGGATACTATTACTATTACTACTACTACTAGTACTACTACTACTACTACTACTACTACTAATAATAATAATAATAATAATAATAATAATAATAACAAATCTCTATGAAATGCACAGTCTGCTAAGGAATCTTGCTGCTCAAACTGAGCTGTCTGGCATTGCGTTGCTTGATAAATTTTCAGCATGAGGAAACATGATGGTTTCACATGCTGGCCTTTTAAACACACTGTCATGAGCTGACGCGCCAGGCCCAGGCTGATGACAGCTCTGACAATGCAACAAGCCAATCAAGCCAGCTCTATTACTCTAAGTGTCATCTTAGTGGAATGCTCCCTATAACTCTCCCCCCTTTCTCTTCAATGTGCCACTGTAACAGCACAGTTATAGCTACCATATGATGTCCATTACATTTCTTTTCATATATGCTTTGTGACAAAAATACACTGCTGAGTCTGTTGTGAGTGTACTGATATGGCTTAAAAGGATGCTTTATTTCAGTGGGTTTTATTTGGGGTTCAGGGGTTACAGTGTGTAGTGGGATTTTTATGATGAATGATTGTTAAAATTTATTTGAAATATCTGAAGCTTTTCATCTACAGCATTTTTTTAATTTACTGAGCTGAAGATAAACTTTCATTAACTTGTATTATAAAACATTGTGTGTTTCTCATTACAGTCCTGACTCCACCTCAAACTACCCCTCACCTTCACAAATAACATTGATTTAATGGATCAAGTATTATTAGATCAGTATGCTATACTGGAGGGCGGCATGGTGGCGCAGTGGTTAGCACGTCTGCCTCACAGCAAGAAGGTCCTGGGTTCGATTCCCATGCTCAGGTTTCCTCTGGGTACTCCGGTTTCCTCCCATAGTCCAAAAACATGCACCAATTGGCTGTTCCAAATCTCCCCTAGGTGTGAGTGTGAGTGTGAATGGTTGTATGTGTGTTGGCCTGGCGAGCTGTTCAGGATTTTCCTCACCTTCGCAGAGTCGGCTGAGATGGGCGCCAGCCTCCCTGAGAACCTAATTAGGATTAAGTGGCTGAATGATACTATATGGGAATTGCACGATCTGATTGTTATGCTGTCTCAGGACATTATCCACATTGCAAACCCGAGTTAATGCATGAATCAATATGGCAGACAAAAACTCACGGTGTGTTGTGGTCACTGACTCTGATCTCGTAGAAATTCAAATCTGTGAAGGAGTTTCAAAAGATGCCATAGTGGAGCACATGGGACAATTATCATGCTTTAAAAATGTAAAAATAAACCATAAAAGCACAGTATACATGGGCAGCACAGTGGCATAGTGGTTAGCACATCCAGTTCACAACAAGGTCCTGGGTTCAAGTCCCAGACTTGAGGGCGTATTGTGTATAGCTTGCATATTCTCCATGTGCTTGAATGGGTTTCCTCAGGGTACTCCAGTTTTCTCCCACATTCCACAGACATGCACATTAGGCTAATTGGCTGATCCAAGTTGCCCCAAGGTGGGAGCGTGAATGGTTGTGTGTTGCAGTGCGATGGCCTGGTGAGCTTTTCACGGTATATCCTGCCTTCACCCAGAGTTGGCAGCCTCCCCGCGTCCCTAGCAGGATAAAGCAATTCAGCAAATAAATGATGTATGTTTTCTGTGTTATATACAATAAATTAGCTGTAACATAAAATACATTATGAAACCTGACAGATAAAGTGAGTAACACTGATTCTTTCGTTACTGTGGCACCTGTTAATGCTGTCTATGAGAGAACGGTGTCAGAACATCCATTATATTTCTGCTTTCTGCATATGGGGCTGCCTAGACACAGACCAGTCAGGTGGTGTTAATATTATGGCTTACCAGTGTATACTATAACAAGTATTTGCCTCAGGCCTGGTGAATATCCGTGACTATTCAGCGACATTCAGTTCACCTTCAGTGAATAATTGTTATTTATATATAAAATGGCTGTGATTGATGATTTTTGCCATGAATTGTGTTTTGAATAAAAATGCTAACTTGCATCCAGCCTGTCAGAGACATCATGGCAGTGTAAAGTGGTTAAGGTGCATGTTTAGGGTTATGCATTATTGCCGTTATGATCTAAGTGATTTCATTTACATTCTGAAAGGCAACAGCAACAACTTCCAGGTGCAAAAGGCTTATTATTAGTGCTATTAATTTATCTGTCACATCCATCCATGCACTATCAATACTATGGTCAGAGAGGAAGCTGCACTAATCCCAGCACAGTACAGGTGGGGTACACCCTGAACAGGGTGTCAGTCTACTGCAGGGAAAACACACAACCCATATCAACACCTATGGGCAATTTAGAGCATCAAATTGACCTCATGGGGTAGCACGGTGGTGCAGTGGTTAGCATGTCCGCCGCACAGCAAGAAGGCCAGGGCTCGATTCCCAGGCTCAGGCGTATCTGTGTGGAGTTTTGCATGTTCTCCCCGTGCTCCTGTGGGTTTCCTTTGAGTACTTTTGTTTCCTCCCACAATCTAAAAGCATGCACAATAGGCTGATTGGCTGTTCCAAATCATCCATAGGTGTGAATGTGAATGTGAATGGTTGTGGGTGTGTCGGCCCTGAGATGGCCTGGCGAGCTGTTCAGGGTGTGCCCCGCCCTCGCCCAGAGACAGCTAAGACTTTGCACATCCCTAATTAGGATAAAGCGGCCTACAAAAGGAGTGAATGAATGAAATTGACCAAATCTGCATGTCTATGTACTGTGGGAGAAAACCAGAGCACTCTGAGGCAACCCACACAGGCATAGAGAGAACATGGGCACCTCACACAGAAAAGCCCCATTTGGCTAAAAGGTTTGAACTGGAATGTATTCTGATTGCAAAGCAGTAGAGGTTAGCTTGGTAATGTTTGCCCATATTCAGTGGATAGAAGGTGCTGCAGATACATTGCATGCAAAACCTTTTTTTTCTGTGAGATCGGTTTACCTCAGAAAGCTTCTCTGTTCTCTCTTCTCCTTAATGAACTGATGACATCACTGATTGAAAAAAATCTCAGAATGTTTAAAGATAGAGAAATACGAGTGGTTTCTTTCAAGGTCGAAACAAGGCTCATCTGTTTAAAGCCTGTTAAAATAATAATTCATTCATTTATTCATTCATTCATTCATTCATTCATTCATTCATTTTCTAAGCCACTTAATCCTAATTAGGGTCACGGGGAAGCTGGCGCCCATCTCAGCCAGCGCTGGGCGAGGGCAGGGTACACACACAACCATTCACACTCACATTCACACCTAGGGGCGATTTGGAACATTCCAATTTTGTTTTTGGACAATGGGAGGAAACCAGAGTACCCAGAGTAACCCACGCAAGCACGTGGAGAACATGCAAACTACACCCAGAAACGCCTGAGCCCGGGAATTGAACAAAAGGCCTTCTTGCTGTGAGGCAGACGTGCTAACCACTGCACCACATAATAATTCATTTTAAACATTAAAATGCTCGGCCATGTCTGTTGCTTTGGAAGGAATTTTTCGGATCTGTACCCCACTGAAGTTGAATACACCTGCTAGAGAATAAAGAAATAACTTGGAGCTTAGTAGGCAAATGAAAAGTGACAAGATGTATGTATGTACAGTGCACTAACAATGACGTGCCTCTAAAGGGCAAAAGAATAAGTAATTATGTAGGCTGGGGTTTAAAAAAATAGCAGTGTGTGTCAGTGCGATCAACAATACAAATGGTTTCCTCCAAATCACTCTGAAACAATAATAGATGAGCATAGATTTAATATAGCACAATATATCATTGTATTATTGCTAGATGACAGATGTAATTGAAAAACACTCATTAGAGCTATGGCGGGCGTTTCATACACAGTCTGAGCCCTCCAGGAGGGACAGGGATCGGCCTGATCATTCGTCTTTGATGAGCGAATCACAGGACACGGAATGATACATGGAGCTGACTAGCTCATATCGTATTTATAATTCAGCGATGATAACTCATGTACGTGTCAGATTTTTTAGTTAATTGCATGGTGATGAGAGTAGGTAAATGAATTTATTTATTTATTTATTTATTTATTTATTTATTTATTTATTTATTTATTTATTTTCGCATGTACACTGCTGTTTATCTCCACTGTTCAAATCTGTACCCCTTTACTTCTGGCTTGTGGCTTGCCGGTCCTTATTGTACTAACAAACAAGAAAAATGTCTCAAACCCAAACTCTTCAGATTCCCACAGGGCCCTGAATGCTAACTATACAAAACACCGATGTCTGGTGTGCTAGCCAAGACACATTATTACCTGCTTCCGGTCCTCATTCCATCCTATTACAGGTCTCTGGAGCAGTAGATCTAATATTCGAACTTTTGGATGGTTGTGTTTGTGCCTGAGTGTGTTTGTGTCTGCCTCCTCCACATGTATCCCATCAGTGTCTTCCTTAAGAAACAACTCTTCACTCATCTCCAGCACTTCAACAATGGAAAATACCACAAGGCTTTTTACATAACTGCAGCTTAATAATGATTCGGAGGAACTGGGGCACTCAGGATAGACAGCGTGTCAGTGCTAGGGTGTCTTATCCATCTGTCCTCTATCACTCGATCATGCTAAAAGCACTGTCTGTTGAAATGGCTGCCCATTTCATTAAGGAGGTAATATTTCATGGAGAGGGAGTTATTTTATACACTGCGTATCAGTCTATCAGTCACCTTGTCCATTAGTATGCCTCTCACACTGCCTATTTTTGGGGAGAACCTCTCTGCACTACACTGACAACATCAGAATCAAGGCGTGTGATCGTACATCTAACAAGCATCAAATTAAAAGAGAAATATTACCTTAGCATAGCAAACGTGTGATCAGAGCAAACAAGGCTTCATTTGATCTAGGTTCAAAGGTATGAGCGAACAGTGATCAGTAGCAAAATGCATTCTACACCAATATGCTAATGTGAATATACTTTTTATTTTTATTCCTGGGAATATCAGAACAATTTGAAATCAAACTGCACCTCTTTCTAAAGCTCAATATGTGATCCATGGTGTTTTTAAAGAGTGATGGAAACCGAGACACTGACAAATAGACACTTAGACCTCAGTCTTTCTGAGTCTGGTCAGTCCGGTCGATCCATCATGCTGGCCAGGAACAGAGTGTCTGGAGTGTGTGGAGCATGAGGCATCTGGCGGCATGTCGAGGCTCCATCAGTGGCCTCTGTGACAGTGCATAGCCCGGACTGATTATGTGTTCGCTTCCCTCACTGGCGCGCCATAGCATGTGATTTGGGGGCTCGCGATCAGTGTATGAATGTGGAAGAGGCTGGGCCAGCTTGTCAGAACATTAGGGGCGCTAATGGAAAAGTCTCCCTCTTCCCACACACACACACACACACACACACACACACACACACACACACCTTACCCTGCGATGCTCATATGAGAGTTGCATTACGGCGACCTGTCACACTCTACTGGCCACTAAACTAATGGGGCAGAGACTGAGAGACAAGAGGGGAGAGAGAGCGAGACAGTGATGGTGGGGGGAGACTAGATGCAGGAAAACAGTTGCAGAAGGGAAAGATGGACTGATGTAGACAGAGAGGAAGAGGAGAGCGAGAAATAAAGGAGTGGGGGGGGCAGCATACAAATGAGGGGAAAACCTAAAATGTAAGAATGTGGAAGAGATATATAGGAAGGATGTAGAGAACGAGAACGAGAGAGAGGCTCATTATTTAGCAGTGAATGACGCGGCAGTGCTACAGGCTGCTGATGAGCATGATGCCCCTTTGGCATGAACGCTGGCAGCCCTGCCACCTCGTCCCCAGAAAGCAGGCAGCAAACAAGCCGTCGCCCTGGGGGAAAAGAAATATACCCCCACGGTATGTGGCAGCTGCTGACACCACTGCATGGCACACACGCCCAGCCCAGCCCGCCGTTATTATCCTTACTCTTATCTCTCCATGTAAATATGTGTTTTGTTATCGCAATATGTGCCATCGCGTGGCGGCAGCATGCTCAAACCTGGACACATGCAAATAGCGAAAGTTTGTTCAACTTGTTTCGGTAGAGATTCACCCAACGAGATGTCAGAAGAGGAATAGCAATGGCAGTGTAGGGTCGAGCGCCTGTTGTTTGGCTGACTCGTGACTGGCTTTCAAATGAAGACCTCTTTCCTTGGAGCATTCCAGGGTCATTATACATGCCATGACACTCACTCGGCGTCTAACAGCAATAGATTGTAGAAAATGTGAGATACAAAAAAAAAAAACTTTGTTCAACTTGCCACAACTCAGGTTGCACTTTTCTGAGAGCAGATTTGTGCTGTTTATTACTGAAAAGAAAGCTTTCCAAATGGCCCACACTCAGAGTTGTGGCTGATCATTTGGTGCTGCCTGGCTACTGGTGACATCTATAAGACACTAGTCATGTTGACAACCAGCTTTCTTCAACTCAAGCCACCATTTTTTTCTCCCTAGACCTGGCCAAAAGGAAGGTTGTGTCCATTATAGAAGCAGATTCCTCCACCTTAACCACTTTCCACACATCTCATCATTTATGCAGTATGGAGACTATGAATGCATCACCTACTGCACCACGGCTACGCTCCATGAGCTCATCAGAGGTGACAAAAGAAGATTCTTCTCCCGATGGCCACACACACACAAACACACACAGAAATGTGGCTGCTCAGCCTGCTTACACTAGCTCCCTGCACATTCTTTCGATCTCTGTTCTGCCTCTCCTGCAAACAGAGCCCTGGTCTAAAAAAGCCCCTCTGGCTTGCACTCTCACCGACAATCGCTTTATTGCACCTTATCAGGGAATATAAAACTGTGTTGCATGACATCTCACAGTAAGCTGAATAGATATGCCAATTCATTTCTCTCTCTCTCTCTTTCTGCAGCCAGGCCGATTTGACAAGCTAGACTGCCCTTCTTGAAAAGCATCAGTCAAGCGCGCCGACGCAACCCCCCCCCCCCCCCCAGCTGTCTCCATGCTTCTGCTCTCCATCCTCCTTCTCCACAGCAATCTGTGAGCTTTACCTTTTTGGAATTGAAAGGCGATAGAAAGAGTGAAAAGGAAAGACAGGTAAGAAGAAAAAAGTCTGTGGGTGGAGAGGGAGAGAAACGATTTAAGTATTGGAAATATAAAATGATAAGAAGGGTATATGGAGGCTGGGGGAGATAACATTGTGGACATTATAAGGGGAAATGGAAGGAGAGCGGAGAAGGAGTGAAAGAGAGAGAGAGAGAGAGAGAGATGGCGGAGGTGCTAAAGAGATTGAAGCCATAAGCTCCAGGTTGAGGAGATGACACCAGCACTAATACAAGTGTTTAAATATTTGATGCTGCGGGATAAAAGAGGATCGTCTGTGAACGGGATTGAGTGTCTGCAGGAGAATCTATTACGGAAAATCGGTCATGATTTGACAGCGGCACGCCGGCCTTATGTGTTATTCCTCAGCTGCTCCCGCAATCTCCCTCTCCCCTCTCCACTTAAATGTTTCTTTGCTCTGCTTCGGCAAATGCTGATTATCCTCTCCTTTGGCAGCTACAGGCTCAAGAAAACAAGGGGACAAAAGGGACAGGAGCACAGAAAGGAACAGTATGAGAATGGACAGAAATGCAACCATCAGTCTAACACAATACACAGAAAAATACTGGATTGATAAGACTCTACTTTTTCTGGCATTTATATATGCAGTAGTGTGCAGTGAAGGTTATACACCATCACCACTTTTGTCTAAAAGGGCTCCTAATAAAAAGAAGTAGAAGTAGAAGAAAAAATTACTTCTCTATAATTTTTTGGTGAAAATGTATTGAACAATGCTATTATAGGCAATGAGAACCAAAAAAATCATTCCGACAAGTATATTGAGGTAAAAGTATGGCTAATAAACAAAAACACTGAAATACACTGTTGTATGTTTGTTGGCCCTGCAATGGTCTGGCGAGCTGTCCAGGGTGTACCCCGCCCTCTCCCAGAGTCGCCTGAGATGGGACCCAGCCTCCACCCCATTAGAAAATGAATGAATTAAATATTCTGATCTGCTTAATTATTGTTACATTAATGCATGAAATACACATTTTATTCAGCAATATGAAAATGTTTGTAATTTTTACTTAAATATTCCTTTAAAAAAAAAAAAAGTACTAAATTTACAGTGCTTCAACCAACAATTTTTTTTTATTTGTTTGTTTGCTTTTCTAACTCTTCATTTAGTAACTTCCCAGATGGCAGTAAAGATTTTTCATTGTGATTAGGAGATTGTAGGTACAAATTAAGCTGTTGTCAACAATTTTTCTCAATTTTCATCTGAAAAAAAAAATCACCAGTGTCTCTGTTTTCTTGTTCCATTTTACTGAAGGAATTTTAGCTGAGATATTTTTGGGAAAATAGATACCTATAGGAACGATGAGTGAGAATCTCTAGTAAATCTCAAAGAGAAACCTTTAGACCAAGACATTATCCCATGAAACCCCAACAACACTGAGAGTGTAGCTAACTTAAACGGTTCTGCTTAGGTAGCCTTTGAGAAGTAACCATTATGTTGTAGGGTTCTATATAAACCCTTTAATGGTCTCTGAAAGAAATCAATTTTCAAAAAGATTACCTATAAAATCGTATATTGGTTTGTGCATTAGGATGCATGTAGAATTTTTATTATACTGTACATTGACCCCTATTGTGAGTACAGAAATATATGGGTGGTGAGTTGACTCACTCGGTGAAAAAGTCATGTGTGAAGCCATTCTCATGCTGGTCTCAGTATTTATCTATAGTGTTCTTACTGCTGTTCTCTCTGGCACTTGTGGCAAGCAGCTAAACGATGCATTTTCCCTTTCACTTGAACCTGATTGAGACCATGGCCTGGTCTGGTGTGTGACTGATGTTGGTGCGTGGCCAACCTTTACCTCCACAAAATGAGGCCAATGGTCTACAGATTGCAGGTGTTCCCCTTTGTCAAGCAGCCGTGGCCTTTCTGTGAACCGGAGTTGAACGATAGCATTTTCTACCTGCAATACACGAGCATGTTAGTTTCTCTTTCTGGAAAAACTGGTGAAATGTACAAAAACTCTAAGACAAAAGCACACAGCTGTTTTCTATCCACCCATTTTAGTTACACATCAAACTATGGTCATATGTGTAAAGCATATGGGGTAGAAAATATATTAGTGACTGTAAGGTTAACTATTCTCAGGTTATTCAGCGTAGTTAGATAGTCATATGAAGTCTGAGGTCCACAGCATTCATTGATTTACTTAGTCACGGATATTCTCTTTTATTCTATTTTACTCATGACCTGATCAGTGACAAGAGTGATAGAATAAATCATAAACGCTCTCTTGAAACTTTGCAAACATGTGACACCATCTGGGAAAATTTCCCAAGGTCAAAAGTTTCACTTTGCATTTTTGAGAAGCATGTATTCCACGGAATTCCTGCTCTGAATTTCAGCTGATTATATGTAATATTCTCCAAGATATTGAAATTAAACTTACTTACTTACAGATCGCACCAGTCTCAGGAATCTGTCCTACAGTCATGGACAAAAGTCTTTTTGCATATATGGACAATCATGTATAAAGGCCCATATTTTGATCGCTTATTAACTTCATTCATTCATTTTCTGAACCGCTTATTCCTAATTAGGGTCGCGGGGAGGCTGGCGCCCATCTCAGCCGACT
>JBCNYH010000022.1:1571706-1585085 GCA_039654325.1 Tandanus tandanus | reverse complement strand
AGAAGTAATTTTTTTACTTCTTTTTATTAGGAGCCCTTTTAGACAAAAGTGGTGGTGTATAATCTTCACTGCACACTTTTGTATTACAGTCAATGTCTAGAACCAGTTGATCTGTGAAGCGACTGAATTTTTCAGTCAATCTGTAAAATGACTGAAAAATGAGGCTTACTTTTTGACACACTGACTGAAACCGTTTGACTGGCCCTGAGAATGCCACTGGAACGACGCACCGCCGGGCATTATGGACACTGGTTTCGCACCTGGGCAGGGACACTATAGATCGGTCGCTCCCCGCCCAGGGCCGCGTTCTTTTGTTGCCAGATCGAGCCAAATGAAACCTAACGTGGGGATGAATGGCTGTCGCTTTATAAAAAGAGTCGATCCGCGTGACCCGGGGAAGTTAGCCTTCGGCATGCAGCACAAGATGAATCAAAGTGTGGTGGACAGGGATTTACCGGGCGTAACTGTGCACAGAGTTGCAAACTGCAGTTCAAATAGGTGAAAACACTTCAAGGCCGGACTCGAGCGTGACAGTGGGTGCTGCTCTAGCCCAACCTGCCCAGATAAAAAACAATCGGATCGTGATTTGTTTTTGTGTCTATCGTGTAAAAATATTAATAAATATGAAAAAAAAAACCCACCTTATCTTCTCGTTCATGTCACGTCTAATTTCTACCTAAAACACGTACGTAGTAACATTCGTCTAGACGAACGATTTCAGTCAATGTGCAAAAAAGTAAGCTTCATTTTTCAGTCAATCTGTAAAATGACAAAAATCTTAGTCAATATGAACATCACCTGAGTGAAACAGTCATTTTACAGATTGACTGGTTTTAAACATTGACTGTAACATATATAAAGAGAGAGAAATTTCAACATGACTGAAATGTAATCTGATTTAATTCTCTGCCTTTTATAATAAATGAACAGTATTAGGGATTGTCTGTTGCCCTGCATTGGTCTGGCGAGCTGTTCAGGGTGCGCCTCACCTTTGCCCAGAGTTGGCTGTGATAGGCGCCATCCTCCCCGCGACCCTAATTAGGATTAAGTGTCTTAGAAAATGAATGAATGAATGAATGAATGAAGAGTGTTAGAAGATAACCCCAGCTGGTACAATTATTTGTTAAAAGTTGATATGTTTTTAATATGGTCTTGGTTATGTAGTTTGTTTTAATTGGGCAGCCAAGTAGCAGATTCCTCTTTACAAATCCCCCTCACACCATGACTGTGTCCATGTCAGCGCATGGTAGGTACACATTTGAAGAATAAGCAAGGACGTGATCTTGAGAGCCATACTTCTCTTTTGTATGTGCAGCATTGCGGTGTATCGGAGAACATACATGCCGATAAAATCCCATCCACACTCTGTTTAATTTAAAACAATTTTATTGATTGATGGACCCTGATCTTACACACACTTTGATTTCTCTCTTCCCTCCAATAACAATGCATCATAAAGTATAGTTTCAGTGTTGGCCAGGCAGAATCCATTGGACCTCCAAACATCTGTAACACAAAATCATCATCTTATGGAAAAATTAGGGATAAAAACATTGGCTTTTACAGGAAGATAATCACTGATGATTGGAACAGAGAACCGTATTATAATTAACAGTTATTCTGTGAAATCGAGTCATACATTTACTGATAGTGTGCACCCTGATCTGCCTATCAGCCATGGAAGACCAGACTGAGTCTGATTTTTTTATTTATTCAAGTTTTAATTAATTTCCATTTTCAAATTTCTGCTTTACATGCTATGCACCTCGTTGGTTAATAAACCCAAACAAACTGGCAAACTGACAACAACAGCCAACAGTAACAGTCTCTTTGCTCAAAAATTCAATAATAATAATTTCTTAAAGAAAAAAATAAAAAGGGAATAATTTTTGTTTTTAAAGTTCCCGTTAATGGGCTGTTGTTATAGATACGATAGCCCCTAGGTGTGAGTGTGAATGGTTGTGTGTGTTGGCTAGCTTTTCAGGGTGTACCTTTGCCCACAGTCGGCTGAGATAGGCTCAAGCCTCCCACAACCCCAGCAGGATTAAGCTGTTCGGCAAATGAATGAGTTAATTGATTCATTATTCATTCATTCATTCATTTTCTAAGCTGCTTAATCCTAATTAGGGAGGCTGGGGAGGCTGGCCACCCATCTCCGCTGACTCTGGGCAAGGGCAGGGTACACCCTGGACAGCACACACCCATACACACACACACACACACACACACAACCATTCATACTCACACTTACACCTAGGGGTGATTTGGAATAGGCAATTAGCCTACTGTGCATGTTTTTAGACTGTGGGAGGAAACTCAAGAACCCAGTGGAAACCAACCCAAGCACAGGGAGAAGATGCAAACTCCAAACAGAAACGCCTGAGCCTGGGAATCGAACCCAGGACCTTCTTGCAATGAGACAAATGTGCTAACCGCTGCGCCCCTGTACGGCCAGAATTAATTAATTAATAATACAAAAAAAAGTTAATATGGGGACGTTTTCAGAATTACAGTGACATGTTAATCTGTATTTTTATTTTTATTAAAATGAGGAGAAAAAAGAGAGGCTTATGGGGAAATGACTGCTAATATGCGATAACAGAAACTAACTTGTCTCACAGACATTCCAGAACATTATGTAATTATAAACGGATTAAATTCTCTTGTTTAATTGTTTCTGTATTCACTGTGTAACATTCTGTTAAAGGGTTCTCATAGTAATTCTGCTTTGTTGGGCTACAGAGCACCAGTCCATCATTGATATTATCCCAGAGGTGTGAAGTCCTTTTCAAATGGCCATCTAAATACAAACCTTGATCTGTAATGGGACTGAAAGGCTGAACCGAGTGAGAGGTGACTTCCATGTGCAGTGCCTGATCAGGTAGGGGTTCCTCAACTAATGTGAGCAATGCTTCGGACTGGGAATACTGAAAAAAGACACACACAAAAAAAATCAGTAATAAATAAATAATAAAAACAAACAAATAAAAATAATAAAAACCCACCACTGAGTATTTAAAAACGTTTTCATACCTTATTAAGCATGCTCATTATACTGGTCAGTAATTTTTCCACCTCGTCCAATTGGCTTTGTGACATCGCTGACTCCATGATTCTTTTAGCCTCTTAGGGGCAGGCTTAAAAAAAAACAAGAATAATAAATAATTAAACATTCAGGGGTTTAAAACTGAAATTCATGCCATCTGCCTAAAAGGATTGGAGTGTTTAATTTCACTGTGAAGGTTTAAGTGTAAAGGTTTTAATGTGAAGGTTCCACCCTCTGGGAATGATTATTTTAAATTTCAAATTCTCTCTAGATCATAAACACACCTTACAGTTTAATTGTTGGGTTTTTTGTGTGTTTGCAAAAAAATTTTTTTTTTTTTTTTTTTTTTTTTTTTAAAGTAGTAGAGTAGAAACACTTCAGTACTTCACATTCCTAGATTAAAGGGATCCTTATGGGTTCTTTGGATGGTTAGTAATTCTTAGCTCCCTAAATGTTTTTTTTAAATCTTCTCCAAAACATTGTGACAAACAAAACAGACAGGAGTTGAAAGGGTGCTTTCACACCGGTGGGAAGAAAATCATTCGTCAATGTGTTTTTGCTAATTGAAAAAAAGTGTCACATGACACAATACCTGTAATTCCATAACAGGGCTCTTGCCTGTCCTACATAGCATCTGCTAACTAGTTGGGAGGGCTTGATTAAGTTCGGTTCGGATGATTTAATGTTGGCAGTGAAGTAGTTATAAACAGTAATCTTAGAAAGACCTTTTTTTTTTGTCTCTCAACTTGCGACCTGGTTGGCCAAGAAGTAACAAAGTGTGTTCCGTCACTGATCAAGTAGTAACTTGGTTGTATAGTGGTGTGCTGAGTGATATTTGATTGGGAATACTTTTTCTTTATCTGAACATTTCTTTATCCAACATTAAATACTGTATTAAATAAAGTATTGCACAGATTTAACCAATCTTTAATCCCATCTTTGTGCAAGTCAGCTACTTAAACCCTACATATTTAGTGAAAGCACAAATAAAAATTTAAGTGTTACATTAGCATCTTTAAGAAGCGTAACAGTGGCACACTGCTATAATAAAGACTGCAGTGCACATTAGAAACACCAGAAAGAACTGCTGTTGCGAAATTCGATTACAGACAGGCAGTCGAAATAAATTACATGAAAAACAAACACTTACCCCAGTCACCCAGTTTTAATGGAAGGGAACATTTCTGAGTTCTGTACAGTAGATCTGTGCAGGGAATTTATTTATGTGTCTTCTCTATGAGCTGTGTGAAGCAGTATGAAGCACAATAATCAGTACTGTGTTTTTAGAAGCCACAGTGCACCTCCCTGTACATGTACAGTGGTTGACCAGCTTGGAGATGTTCCAACATTCCCCTCCGTGTCTATGGGAAACAGCTCCTCAAGACTCCAGATTGGTCACTAGTGGAGGAATTTCACTCCAAGCAAGACTTTTGTCCCACTAAGCTTCAAGCGATCAACACCTACATTCAATAACCTATGATGTCTGGGGTGTATTGAAAGTTATATCCTGTACTTTAATGAGTAAATAATTCACAATTATTCAGTGAAGGTGAGTTGGATGATGCTGAATAGTCCCCAAGACAAAACATTCATCGAGCCTGTGGTAAATAATTATGTTATAATATTATTATCCTAATATTGTTTACTGTAAAACATTAAGAACCAAAGTTCTTAACGAAATAAAATCACACTACCTGTACCGTGGTGGGCAGCATGGTGGTGTAGTGGTTAGCATGTACACCTCACAGCAAAAAGGTCCTGGGTTCAATTCCCAGGCTCTGCATTTCTTTGTGGACTTTGCATGTTCTTCACATGTTTGCGTGGGCTTCCTCTGGGTACCCCGGTTTCCTCCCACAGTCCAAAGACATGTATATTAGGCTAACTGACTGTTCCAAATTGTCCCTAGGTGTGAGTGGGAATGGTTGAATGGGTGTGTTGCCTTGCAGCTGTTCAAGGTGTAACCTACCTTCTCCGAGTGTCGTCTGAGCCCCCCGAATATAGGATTAAGCAGTTCGGAAAATGAGTGCATGGGAGAGTGAGTATGCTACAGTGAAATACATAGCATCATATTCTTTTACTTTACATCTTCTCAATGAATTGCATCAAATCGCACCACATCACAGTGGGGTGAATCCTAACATATTGCATTAGTAACCACTTTATATGTGTCTTAAATCTATCAATGTTGGAAAAGCACTGAGATTATCGCATGGCCACTTAGTGCACTGCATCAGTGATGGAGATGCACATTCCTCACTTGTCGGCTGCACAAAAAAAAAGATTTATTTGTTGATTGTACATGTGAAATACTCTACTGAATATTTGTATATACAAGCTTAAATTTGACTTAAAAATCACAGCACCTCTACTACCTGTCCTTGCTCATCTATGAAACTGCTACACATATTTCATAATTACAGAAAACACCAAGCCTCTAGACTGAAATGTATTATTACCTGCTTAGTATATTTCACTCACCACACTGGAGCTTTAGAAAGCTTTTTTTTTAATGCTGGTACTGTTATGAAACACATCCCGGCTTTGTATAGGCTGCACTGCACCGATGGTACCATGCTTTTATTTATGTAATGTGCTTTCTGATTTGCATTTTTTCCCCATTCCTTCGTCATTGCCACCATCATTCAAAGCTGTGCCCACAAGAGAATGCAGTTCTCTCCAATATGTTTTCTATTAGCTTTGTTAACATGAGCTGGACGTGATGTTGTGTGTTGTTTAAAACTGCCTCAAGAGTTCTGGGCCTAAAAACAGTTTTGTGCATGGCAGCACTACGGTACAGTACTAGTATCAGCACTACTGCTGCCCCCAGTGGCTTCACTTGGTATTTACATTTACAGCATTTGGCAGACGCTCTTATCCAGAACGACTTACAATTATCATTTTTTATACAACTGAGCAATTGAGGGTTAAGGGCCTTGCTCAAGGGCCCAACAGTGGTGATAGTGGGGATTGAACCACTGACCTTCGGATCAGTAATCCATCACCTTAACCACTAGGCCACCACTGCCCTATTTATTACATTCCACCGAAGAATAGAGGCATGCTATGTCGCAGGTGAAGTAAATTAAGGTAGATGTTCACATCTGTGTCATTTGGAGGTTCGAGTTCTTTTCGAAGGTGGTGCACTCCTCCGTGCAAGTACTGAAGAGTTCTCAGAGGAGTGGTGTTTGCGTGTGTGTCGCAGCAGCAGTTGTCGGTCTGGTGTTGAGTACTGGCACAGTGGGCAGGGGAATGACTCTCCAGTGTGATGTCGCCGTGAGTGCAGGTCCAAACTTTTCTTTTGGATACTGCAATAACAGAAGATGCAGTTCTCAGTTATACATGGAAGCCTGTACAAACTTGTGTTCATATGACCATCTATATGTCTAAAAACTCATTTAGTCATTTACAGTGAGATCATTGGGCCTCATTCACCAATATCTTCATGTGATGGGATAACCATGATCGGAGATCTCTTTTGTACAAGGAAAAGTTGTACAAGTTGTACTACAACTCAGGTGGTAACGTTGGAAGAGGAGGAACTTTATTCTCCAGAAGAGCAAAAATAAATCTCAGTACAAATATTTACAGTGTACTAAAAGAGGTCCCAAAATGCTATATACACAAAAAAGGAAATAAAACAGAGCTCCAACAACCAAACCAAAAGCCAAAAAACAACTGAAGGTAGTCACTATGACACAAAATAATCACAGTTACAAAATGGTGGAAATAATCTCATACAGCTGAGATAACAGACCTACTCGCAGAAAGAACATGAACATCAACCCTAAACCCCAATGAAACGAAAACTAGCCCTACTTACAACGTTTGTGCGCCCTGCCCCTGGATCATTCCATTTACTCTAATTAAAACAGGGGCGGGGGTGACGCTTAAGCAGCACATCATATTAAAGAAAAGAAATAGCGTACATTTAAGCCTTAAAATAAATTATTCTTACACAGGAATACATCTAATAACAACAAATAAACAAGCAAGGTGAAAAGAAGCAAAAAGCATGAAATCACACAAAATGGACTAAACCATTATGCAGGCTGTGCAATTCAGGGGTTGCCCTGTGCCTACCAACTGCCAAATAGCTTCAAAGATTTTCTACTGGAGCGGCATGCTTCCCTGACATAAGGACAAATGTGATATGTGGTGGGAACACAAATAAACGTGAATAAAATAATTAGTTTAGTGTTTGTTGCCATTGTTGCTAATTCAAAAGTCTGTCAATGTCCACTAGCAGGTGGATAGGGATGACGTGTGCTTAGTTACAGCGTCACACTTCATAAGTTTTAAATTTGCTCTTCAGACATGTTCTTGAACCTCAGATTTGTTTGCAGCTATGTTCTTAGAATGGTGAATCCCAGTATCTTCATACTAAAAAGTATGTGCCAGTTGCTCTAATTAGCATAAGTGAACACCCCCCCAAATCCCCATAAAAGGCCATGGGAGTGTGTGTGCACACAAATATCGAAGACTGAAACGATGGTAAAGCGAACCTGCAAATCCGCAAGAGCACTGGAATCAAGCAGGAGGAAGAATTTTACTCTGAATTAAGAATGCTGCTGCAGGAGGCAGATTCCAGACCCAAAATGAGAGGCCAAGAAAAAAACTCCAAACACATGCATGAGATGTTAGCAACTGCTGTCTTATATGCACCTTCTCTGGTGTTTAAAGCAGCTTACCACTCGCTGTATTATTACATAAACTTTATTAAATATATAGTGTATTAAATTGCTATACTGTATCCAAACACATCCCATGTGTATCCCAGACCTCCTAATGCAGCATGCAATTCTAAGAACAAAAGCCTATATGGTTGTTGGATGGTAAAAACAACCAGGCTCAACAATAGTTTCTTCCCGCATGCCATAAGACTGCTGAACGCATTAAAATATTCCTCCCTCCTCACCCACACTCACCTACAAAGGACTGCACCACTAAGGACCTCTGTGCTGTGCCATATTAATGTGCAATATTACTGTGCAATATATATCTATCTTTTTATTTATCTTTTATACAAACCTATGTATATTTATACATTTTTTACTTGTGTGCTCCTCTTGGAAATTGGGAGACCATGTTCAACAGATGGTTCTGGGAGTCGCAGATGAGTTGGAGTTGAATGTTACTGTTCACGGTTTAGGTATAGGTATGGATCGGAAGAGGGTATGCACATGTGTCCAGTCTACTGGGCCTATAATGTTAGTTAAAGCAGCAACAGAATAAATTATCTTGATTAGAAGCTGTTCATGTTCAGTTTTGAGAAATTTAATATATTGTCTGGCCAGTAACTTTATACTCTCCTGGACTCACGAGAGAACGTGTATGATCACGAGAGATCTGTGATATTATACCCACCTTGTCCCCGAGCACCCCCTGAAATGTCCCTGTGGCCAAAATGCCAAAGGCAGACAGTACCTGAACATATGTAGATGCCAGGATAGTGTCGAGTATGGGCTCAGAGTGTCAGTGTTGCACAACTCCATGAAAACAGTTCTTGGTAGCCGAAAGTGTCTTTTAAAATAGTCGTCGCTCTCAGGCAATAAAGTCACATGGGCTTTAAAGATGAGTTCTCTCCTCAGTACATGATCTGTAATTTATTCTACAAAGAGTAAATATGCCACTGTTCCAGTCTTGAAAGAATTAGTCTACGATCACCCACTAAATATCAATTATTAAATAAGCCATGACTTCCAATGAAAATAACTGCTACGTCATGAAATGATATTTATCTGCACAATGCTTTATAACATAATGGTTTCTAGGGTATTCCTGACCATCCCAGTTAATTTCCTCTCAGAAAACTGGCAAAGTGGGAACATTGTACTTGTACTTACTTACACCAGATTAACTGATACTCTTGGAATCTGAACTTGTGAAGAACTGGCTGAACTTGTTAAGAAATGGCTCCAAGATCTCCGATCCTCTTTGTCAGATCTGCGCCAAGCTCCTTGGACTATATTATGTGTTGGTCAATCCAACAAGAATTGTCTAACAAATGCTTTTTATCTTGGCAGAAAGAATCTATCGGCTGAAATGAAAATCATCAACAAGTGGCATTAATTTCAGACTAACAATTTGTTCAGGACTGACCACCTCAGATAATTCAGCCCAAGATCATGCCATTTGATGCCAAAAGAAATCACCAGGAACCCCAAAATTTCCTCACAGGATCTGCAGGTAGCTCTTGCAACTGTTGGTGTGAAAGTGCATAGGTCTGCAGTCAGAAACAGATTGGACAAATTTGACCTGCATGGGAGTTATGCCAGGAAAAAAAGTTTTTTTTCTGTCAAACAATAATATTACAGCACTATTACAGATTGTGATTGACCACCTAGGCAAAGACTAGGCGTTTTCGTACAGTGTGGCCTGGATAGACAAATCAAAGATAAAGTTGTTTTTCCACAGTTACAGTTTTTTCAGGACAAGAACCTCACACAGTTGGCACAGGATGGCAGTGGAAATGTCATGATTTGCAGATTTGCCTCACTGCCTCAGGGACGGTTCAGCCTGCAGTCATTAATTCAACTATGAAGCCTAAAAACACTAGCAAATTCACCAAGGAGATAAGAAATGTAGTTATGCAATGGCCTAGTCAAATCCCAGATTTAAACCCCAATGAAATGTTGTGGGGATTTGAAAAGGGCACTATGTTAAAAAATAATAATAATAATAAAAAATAAACAAAATAACCCCTCAAATAGCTTGCAACTAAAGGAAGAATGGTCAAACATTTCTATAAGCCAATGAGACTGGTGGATAACTATGCAAAACGCCCACAAGAATTTATTTTTTATGGGGGAAATGTTAGCTTTGGAGGCCATGGATTTACTTAGTTTCTCCACAGGAACGTTCCATTTATTAATATTTTTGTTAAAATGAGATTCACTCCCTCCTCCAATTTTCTAAACCACTTAATCCTATTAGGGTTGTGGGGAGGCAAGCCCAGGACTTGAACCCAGGACCTAAACCCTGGACCCGAACCCAGGACCTTCCTGCTGCGCCACCATGCCACCCAAAATAAGATTGAAAAAAGTGCATTTTTCTTGTTCAAGATCACATTTATCCTTAAGCACTGTAAAGACGGTGAGATGTTTACTTGTTCAACAATTTCCATGGGATGTACTCATTGTTTCATATGACTGTATTTGAATGTCTGTATTTGATATTCAGGTGAAAAGATGAAGAGGCTACAGAAACATTAGATAAAGTTTTGTTCAGGAAATCCAGAAATTTGAATCGTATTTCCAATATTTTTTACTTTGTTCTTACTTTTTTATTTACTAACTGTTCCTCCCCATGATTAACTGCGTTGTGTGTGTGTGTGTGTGTGTGTGTGTGTGTGTGTGTGTGTGTGTTTACCAGCTATAAGGACAATACTGGCAGTGGTAGGGCTTTTCCTGAGTGTGTGTCCGTGAGTGTCGTCTCAGAGAGCTCCTGTCGATGGAGGCGTATGAACACTGGGGACATTTGTATGGCTTTTCACCTAAAGCAAGCAAGGAAATGCTTTTTAACCTTTCAAGTTCCGATACAGCCGAGAAGACAGTCAGATATCACAGCAACTGTTTTTTGCGTAATGACATTTGTTGCTCAAATCCATCTACCTATATTAAGCTCTAGATCTCTGTACAGCAGCATGATAATGTGGTGAATAACTATAACGCTGTTGGTCACTGGGTTTATTTTCCACTCCGTTGCTAAGGCACTGGAAAATTTTTGATGTCTACAGTTCACAGTGTGAATGAAACAAAAAACAGTGCTAATATGCATTAAATGTTACACTCATCGTTGCATTTAATTAAAGCTGAATGCAATACCAGTACATAATATAAACCTCATGGACATAGATATTTACTGTATGCATGCTGATCAGAGGAAACCTGGAGGCCAAAAATTGTGATTTTTTTTTTTTTTTCAATGACTGTAACACATTTATGAAGTTGTTGGCAGCCTTTATCATATTGGAACATTTCTTTTGATTGTCATATTTATAAAATAGAAACATTTCAGTCCAGGAAAACCTATAGCTTTTTTTTAATATAGTAGTAAATGCCAAACTGTTATAACCAAAAGGGTTTTCTCAGGCCACAACACTTAGAACTCCCTAATTAAAACTAATAATAATAATGATAATAGTAATAATAATAATAATAATAATAATTACAGTACTTCCGCTGAAACATGGCTCTTCATCTGTAAAACAGAACTACTATAACCACAGAAATTAAAAACTATACTGAAGTAACTATAAAAAGTAATTAAATTGTAAGATATAAAATGTAATTATATTGATATAAAAAGTACAGAAGAGTCATACTCAAAATAATTAACTCTATAGGGTTTCATATATTGGCAGGTAGCAGGCTGAAAGCAAACTGACAAATCGTTTATATGTAATATACAAAACGTAAAAAATAAAATAAATAATTGCTGAACCTGTGTGGACACGCATGTGTTGGATGAGAGAGGCTTTCAGTCTGGTGCTGTAGTGGCAGCCAGGGCACTTAAAAGGCTTCTTCCCCTGATGAATATCCATGTGACGCCGCATGGTCAGCTTGGTGGAAAATTTTCTGAGGATACATGAATTTTAAAAGAATTAAAAATATAAATGATAAACATCCTGTAAGCTTATTAATAATTTTTTATCTACCCTCTCCTAAAAAGATAGACAGTTCTAGATGTCCTTAAAGATTACTGTACATAACGGTAACTAAATGTTATCCTTACCTTACCAGAGTCCTTTCATGCAACAGTTTGGTATGTTTATGCAAAAACATTCAAATAAAGTTGAAAGAAATCTTGTTCACCTTAGTTTACTGAATTTAAATGCAGCTCATGTTTTGAGTCAGGTTTGCCACACTGAGTTGGTGTATTCAGTGTCATCTTGTAATTAGCGCCATGTGTAGCATTTAGATTAAAACTAGCCTCTGTGTTGGGAAGGCACACAATAATGCAAAATAAAAATCTAAATGTAAAAAAATAAAAATCCATCCATCAATTCATTAAAACTAAATGTAAAGAGGAGAAATTACAGATATTTGTCATAAAATGTCAATTAAATTAAAAAGGTTTTCACTCACAAATTTGCCGAACCGCTTAATCCTAATAATGTCATAGGAGGCTGGACCCCATCTCAGCTAACACTGGGCGACAGCGTGTTACACCCTGAACAGCTTGCTAAACCATCGCAGGGGAACACACACACATACGTTCACACTCACTCTCACACCTAGGGGCAATTTGGAACAACCAGATAGCCTGATATACCTGTCTTTGGACTGTGGGAGGAAACCGAAGTACCTGGAGGAAACCCACGCAAACACATGGAGAACATGTAAACCCCACACAGAAACGCCCTTACCGCACCCGGGACTCGAACCCAGGATGTTCTTGCTGTGAGGTGGATGTGCTAACCACTACACCCCCGTGCTGCCCTAAACAATGTTAGAAAATGAAATACTTGAGTAGAGATATCTGAAAATTTTACAGTAAATAAAGCAGCTGGGTCATGTGTACCGCGCATGTTCTGTACTTTGAAAACTGTTCGACCTGTTAAGAAATCAAATAGAGGTGAATTTGTCGAGTACTAGTCAAAATCCTTTTCTATCACTGCCTAAAATTTACAGCTTTGAAACTCTGAAATCGTATAATCCTGTTTTTAGAAGATAAATCTTTTCATATGGATTATTTAAGAACGTTAGGGGCATTCTAATGGTTTTTTGAAGCTTTGGATTTAGGAGATATCTGCAAGAGGATGAAAGCAATATGGCAGTGGCCTCATGCTGTTATCACCAGGCAGAAGAGACAAGAGAAAACTTATTTGTATATTTCTTACTTTAACTGATTCTGCTCCAGTGTGATTCTGTTTATAGAATCCCTCATGTCTGCAGTTCTTCACGCTAATATTTAGTTCAAAATTCTTACTGGGCTCCAGTGAAACACACTGAGCAAAGACTGAGTTCCAAATGGTCCTTATCCTCTGTATAGTGCACTACTTAGGGCGGCAGAAATAGCGGAAAGTAAACATCCGTAAGCCAATTTCACCAGTTAACATGAAAACCATTTAAACTGGAACACCAGCACCATTAAACGATCACATTTCTAAGTAGGTGTAGGTACGCCTGGTGCACAATAGCACATAGCAAGCACTGGAACAGGACACAATCTGCCGATATATATATTTGATTTTGCTATACTGTATTAATCCCGCAAGGGAAATTATTACCTTTGCATTTAACCCAAAGTGAGCACACACACACGTAAACAGTGAGCACACACACGTAAACAGTGAGCACACACACACGTAAACAGTGAGCACACACACGTA
>JBCNYH010000022.1:1504877-1519724 GCA_039654325.1 Tandanus tandanus | reverse complement strand
GAGTCGGCTGAGATGGGCGCCAGCCTCCCCGCGACCCTAATTAGGAATAAGCGGTTCAGAAAATGAATGAATGAAATGATGAATGAATGTTCTCAAACTACAACAAAAATTGTGCCAAAATGACATGCACCATTGACCCTTCAGTGGTCTGGTGAGCTGTTAAGGGCGTCCTCCATCCCCTCAGTGACCCTAATAAAAGATAAGGCGTTTCGGAAAATGAAATTAAACTAGAAATGTGTTCTTGTCACTGAACACTAGGTGTATTCCTCGCGTGGTCAGCGGCACACAGTATTATCATATTTTCCGGATCTGGCCTGTGAGGCAATTTGTACAGGCACTTTACAAACAGTTGGCTACTCTATTATTTTAAAAAGTTAAAAAAAAAAAAATGATTACATAGTAAATACAAAATATCTAAAGTTAATATTTTTGTATGATACTGCATCACAACTGTTTCTCACTAAGTTTACCCTGCCTCACTGTGTCACAACAGTGTTATCTCCGACTTTTAAGGTCTCCACGCGCTCTTCCCTAACACAGTAGCCTGGTAACTTTCTACTTTAAAAACACGAGAAGTTGATTGGGAGAACAGGCGGTTTAACAGTGAATGGACAGAGAAGTATTTTGGTGTGTAATGAATATAATTTGAGAAGGCATTTTAAGACACCCCATGATAACTTTGACACTACTGTCCGGGCTCTGATACTCACCACCAGAAGATTTTGGGGATCGTCATTCTCCCACATGAACACCATTAAAACCCACAATCGTGCATCCCTCACTCCTCAGCACCTGCACCACCGTCTGCATACACCTGACCTGTCCTTTTTTTATTAGATGTCAAATGATGCTTCCTAAATCAGTTAAGTAACAGTTCTGTTCATCAAATTAGTAATTAGGATTGATATAATGTATTATGTCCATGTGATGATATTCACTTTATCTTTTTCTTATTATTATAATATTTAAAACTGAACCCTGAACTGTCTTATTATTCACTTCTTCTTTTTCCTCTATTTCTTAGTATTATTATAATTAAAAGCCTTCCTTTTCTGCCTTGATATTCACTTAATTCTCTTCTTCTCATTATTATTATTATTATTATTATTATTATTATTATTATTATTATATACATACTATTTACTCATATATTGTTATAGTTGTATTTAATACTATTCTACACTCCTGTTGATTTTGTTGGTACAGTTGGGTGAAGTGTATTTTTTTTGTCTGTTAAAAATTTTAAATGTCTGTGATACACTCACCTGGATTAATTACACAACATGGTGTATGTTTTCATTTGAATGTAGAAATGCCTTGGAGCTATATGTCTTTATAGAATGTCGGATTTTCCAACTTTTGTCGGATTTAAACAAAATTGTCGGATAAAGATTTTTAGTCATTTCCCTGCCATTTTGCACTTTTCTGTCGGATTTTTAAAAAATTACAGCGGTTTATTTATATTGACAACTTGATCTAGGTCAAAGAAGTAAAATCTCCTGAGCATACTCCCTCCGTAATCTCCAGTATTTCTAGTATCTCACAGTCGATAATCCGGGTCTCAATCACGTGACCAGCAGCGGGAACCTGCCCCCCATGTTAAAGTGGGAAAACAAACCACTGCGCTGTGAGAATACAGTCCGGTTAACTACTCGTTTTTTGTTTTTTGTTTTTTTGCCAATCGAGTGCTCTCATCATGCCTAAAAGCTGATGTGTAGTGGGCTGTACGTCTAATGTAAAGAAAGACAATCATTTAAAGTTTTGTATGTTGCCACTAAGTGGGAAAAGACGCAAGTAAGTGTCTGAGTGCCATCAACCGGTGTGCACTACAGCCCACAAACCCACATTTAAAATGAATGCAATAAAAGAATGTGCTGATTCACTCCTTAAGTTTGTAGAAACACAATATTGTGTATTGAGTGTTGGATAAGTGTGTAAAAGTCCGGGACTGCTGCCGAATAATGGCGATTGCCGGACAGAAATGTCCGGGAAAGGGTAGGGACCCTGGACATTAGTTATTGTCGGACTTTTGAGGTTCCCGGACAGCCTGTCACCCCTAATAATCCGGAAAATCGAGGGTGAAGTGTATATACACACATAACACACACACAACCATTCAAAAGTTTGGGGTCACTTAGAAATTTCCTTAAGGTTTATTTTTTTTTGTTTGTATGGGGCTTTTTTAAAGAGAATTTTTCAATAAAAAAGATAAATTGGTCAAAAAGGCAGTTTTAATGTTGCAAATGACTATTATAGATGAAAACAAGTGGATTTTTAACGGAACATTTTACATAGGTGAACAGAACAGAGGCCCATTTTCAGCAACTATCATACTTGTGATCCAATGGCACATAGTGTTAGCTAATTCAAGTTTGTTAAAAGCCAGATTGATTATTCTTTCATTCATTCATTTTCTGAAGCGCTTAATCCTAATTAGGGTCGCAGGGAGGCTGGTGCCCATCTCAGCCGACTCTGGGTGAGGGCAGAGTACACCCTGGACAGCTCGCCAGGCCATCGCAGGGCCAACAGTCACACAACCATTTGATTGATAATTAGAAACCATAATTTGCATTATGTCAGCACAGCTGGAAACTACTGTGCTGATTAAAGGGACAGTGGTCGCTCAGTGGTTAAGGCTCTGGGTTAACTTATCCAAAGGTTGGGGGTTCAAGCCCCAGTACTACCAAGTTTGGGGCAAAGCCCTTAACCCACATTTGCTCAGTTGTTTAAAAATGACAAATGTGTAAGTTACTCTGGAGGTTGTCTGCCAAATGCTGTAAATGTAAATTAAAGAAGCCATGAAGTTGCCCTTCTTTAGGCTTGTTGAATATCTGGAGAATCAGTATTTGTTGCTAGGCTGAAAATACAGTATATACAAGCCATGGTAAGAATTTTTCCTCTCCCCCCCTACATGTTGTCCAGGTTTTATCCAAGAGGAAAATCTCAGGGAGCTCCTGACCACCATGGGCGACAGATTCACAGATGAAGAGGTGGACGAGCTCTTCCGAGAAGCTCCT
Source organism: Tandanus tandanus (assembly GCA_039654325.1). Taxonomy (NCBI): domain Eukaryota; kingdom Metazoa; phylum Chordata; class Actinopteri; order Siluriformes; family Plotosidae; genus Tandanus; species Tandanus tandanus. Next base: position 1,516,707 of record JBCNYH010000022.1, on the reverse strand, counting down.
ATTGACAAGAAGGGCAACTTCAATTATGTGGCATTCACACGCATTTTAAAGCACGGCGCCAAGGACAAAGATGATTAGGAAAGGACTTGGCTGAAGACCTAGTCTTCCCTGCAGGTCATATTTGTTCATAATACTGCACATCATCTTTATCTGTTTGTAGGCTGAATCATCCACGTTGGCTTTGGAAGGAAGGCACATAACATATGAACGTCCTGTATATTGTTTTAATATACTGATATATTTATAACTACATCAAAGTAAACAGTGGAGTACTCAGGAGCAAACTGAAGCTGTAGCACTGGAATAGGATTTAGAAGTAAACTCGGGAATGGTTGTGGTCTACACACTAGCAGCTCTACTGTTACCTTTTGTTAGACTTCACCTACATTCATCTGAAAACCAGTTACTTAAAGACTTCTGCGAGTTAAGCTTAAAATCGGAAGAATGACGATACCATTGCTGTATTGAATTATTTTTACGCACTAATTATTTATGCACTTTTTGTTCTGTGATGCTATTTAGATGTAATATAAGATAAAAAGTGTCCAGGATGGTTTAGTAACAGCGTTTAGCTGAAATAGTTGTGTGAAGTGAAGACTAGGGTTATTGCTACAATAAATATTAGTAAGAAATAATGATGCTTACAACCAACTAGTGAAGTATAACCACACGCTAGAGGCAGCTTCCAGAAGGTGACTACCATTCAGCCTCCTCCATCATGAACTAGGCTCTTGATATAAGCTTTTCTACTTAATAAAGCAATAAACCTGCACTGCAAAATCTCACTGACTATGTGACTGAGCATAAAGCACTGTTATGGTATGAGGAGCATCGAATTGCGTGCAAGTCACACGGTTTGAAAACAAAGAGTGGAAAACAAATCACTACAGCAACCGTGTTGTGTCACGCTGTGGTTCATCTCAGGTTTTCTCAGAACAGAAATTCTCATGATTGGTGCAGATAACTGACAATCTCTGCTCTGAGAAAACGCTTTAATACCTAAAACCCTACAGGCATATCAGGGTAACCGATCTTGAAGATGTTTTTGAAATTATATTACCTTGACTTGCTATTCCAAAGTGTTCATTTCTCCAGGATGAAGAAATGCCATTTCACAGACACTGTAGGGTTGCAACATTTCAGCATCTACTGCTTAGATGATGTGTATAACATTCATGCATTTGTTCCTAATATGAGTACAAACAAGTGGCAAATAAATTCATCTCTTATAGAGTCTTTGAGTGGCCTGTACATGAATAAAATGTGTACCATGTGGTCGTGCCTGAGATTTCAATAAGCAGTGAAACGTCACAAGTCCACACTGATCTTTCTTTCACAAAGCAGTTATGACATTCTGCACATTACAATACTAATGTGATGTCACTACATGTACTTTTGATTGCATCCCTAGGTTCAGAGTGAAGAGAAAGTGTTCTGAGTGGAAAGCTGTTATATATAATATAGCCTCAGGGATGTGCTGAGAACTGAGCTGTTTCTTTGCGTGTGATTCAACATGTCCCCTTGAACCACTACCATTTCCTGTCGTGCGAACATGGTGGAGTCAGTGTGTGTGTGTGTGGTTTTGTGATCCAATCTCAGTCTGTGGTATCAACTAACCTCTAACTAAGTAGGACATTTTGTTTATCAGTACATATGCAGCAAACCTATTAATCAACAAGCACATGCAGTATAACGCATTTAAAAAGCTTGTACGTTGACAAATTAGTACTTGAAGCACATTCAAATTACCCCTGGAATCCAGTAAGTGGCTGATTCTGAATGAAAATAATACGCATCATTGGATAAACAGGTGTACCTTAGTACAGTTTTACCTTTAGTAAAAATTGGCAGTGGTGGCTCAGCGGTTAACGCTCTGGTGAAACTTCCACTCTTGGGCATTCGAGCAAGACCCTTAACCCTTTCGGCTTCAGGGGTACCATGTCATGACTGACACTGTGCTCTGACCTTAAGTTCCTAACAGTTTGAGAGGCAAACAAATTTATTTCACTGTGCTGTAATGTATGACAGATAAGTCACATCTATCTGTATCCACTTACATGGTTTGTGAATGTATTCACCCCTTAGCATTTTATTGCCTTACAACCTGGAATTAAAATTAACAGGGTTATATCAGTTGATTTACAACATACCAACAACCTTGAAGATGCAAAATTATTTGCTATTATGAGGCAAACAAGAAATAGTACAAAAAAACCTAAATGTGAACTTGCATATAGTAACTAATTACCCCTCATAGTTAATTGAGACATTTTTTGCTGCAATTATAGCTGCAAGTCTCTTAGGGTATGTCTTTTGAACCTGACACATCTAGCCACTGGGATTTTTGCGCATTATTCAAAACAGACCTGCTCCAGCTTCTTCAAGAGTTTTCAAGAATTCAAGAATTTTCCTCTATTTAGCACCACCCCTCATTCCCTTAATTTTGACCAGTTTCCCCATACCTTGCAATGAAAAACATCCCCACACCATAATACTGCCACCACCATTCTTACTGTTGGGATGGTGTTCTTGGGGTGATGAAAGGTGATGGGTTTGCACCAGCCATAGCATTTTCCTTGATAGCCAAAAAGTTAAATTTAAGTCTAATCTGAACAGAGGACCTCCTGGGGAGGTTGCAGCAGTAAATTGAAATCAATGTAATGTACATCAAACTAGTTTGAGATGATAATAGTGGACATAACTTTTTTTTAATCATACTGGTCATTGTTCTCTTGCCAAATCCTAATTAGTTTCAGGGGAGGCTGGCACCCATCTCAACCGACCCTGGGTGAGGGCAGAGTACACCCTGGACAGCTCGCCAGGCCATTGCAGGGCAGAAACACGCTGATGGCAAACCCAATGGCGTACTCTTTACGAACGACAGCAATGGTTCTTTTACATGCCTCTCACCACAGACAATGAGAGAAATGGCTGGCCTTTTATATCCCAGTTAGCTGCACTGGGGGGACAGCAGTGACAACTCGATGATAGTGGGGCTTGAACTCCCGACCTTCAGATCAGTAAGCCAGCACCCTACCACCGGGCCACCACTGTACTGGTCATTAGACGATGGATAAATTAGGCTCATAAAAGGCTGAATGTGGTCAGCCACTACTGAATACTTCAATACTGTGGCATTTAAATGATGATCTAGGGATATCCAGGGCAAGAAACCATTCCCACACCGATATACCACCACCAGCATCCTGAACTGGTGACACAAGACACTGGGTCTGGGTCCAAGGATTCATGTTCTATATACAGTTAGGTCCATAAGTATTTGGACAGCGTCACAAACACATTCGCATTAACCTTTTAGCAATGACATATTTTTATGCATAATCCCTCCATTTCCAGAGGTTTAAAAATAATTGGAGAGTGGGACTGATGAGCATTTCCATGGCCACTTATAGCCTGTTTCTTTATTGTTACATGAAATTAAAGTAATAAAAGAATTGCTCTTAAGTCTTGGATTGGCATTTGGCAGGTGTTTAGAGGAAATCTGAACATGTGTTCCAAAGACATATCAATGCAAGTAAATGGGGCCATCATTAGGCTGAAAAACAAACACACATCAGAGAGACAGCAGAAACTTTCAGTGGCCAAATCAACCATTTTCTAGAGTCTTAAAAAGAATGAATACACTGACAAGCTCAACAACACCAAAGGATCTGGAAGACCACTGAAGACAACTAAACTAGAAGATGATAGAATTCTTTCTTGGTGAAGGAAACCCCATTCACAACATCCAGTCAAGTCAAGAACACTTTTGAGGAGGTAGGATTGATTCCTTCATGCGTTTTACTACAGAGGCTTTATCTCAAACCACTGGTAACATTCAAAAAAAGAAAGGTCAAATTAGACTTTATTAGTAATTCTGCCCTGTTCTGGTACATGATTCTTTTGGACAGATGAAACCAAGATTAACTTGTACCAGAATGATGGGAAGAGAAGAGTTTGGAGAAGGAAAGAAAGTCTTGTGGTCCAAAGAATACCAAATCATCTGTCAAGCATGGTGGACGAGGATGTATGTCTGCCAGTGGAACTGGGTCACTGGTGTTTATTGATGTGTCTGCTGATAAAAGAAGCAGCTATACATTCTGCTCAGATTCACTCAAATACTGCAAAGTTGACAGCACAAATTGATAATGTCCCAAAACATTCAGAGAAAGCAGACAAATGGTTTTCACTTACTCAGGACAAAAGACCCACAAAGAAGCCACACTTGAAGGCGGCTTTAATAAATTCCTACCAAAGCATCAAATGATTTACTGTTGTAATATAACCAACTGGACTTCATATTGGACTGTGGTGAAGTTTCTGCTGTATGGTTTGTATTTTATCTGGTTTTACCCAAATGAGGATGGGTTTCCCCTTTGTGTCTGGTTCCTCTCAAAGTTTTTTACTCGTGTCGACTGAGGGAGTTTTTCCTTGCCACCATTACCGCAGGCTTTTTTCATTAGGGATATGTAGGGTTTGTAGAATAAATGTTCAAATTCTTTTTTTAAATCTGTTTTTGCTATGTAATTCTGCTTTGCAACAATGTCAATTGTAAAAAGCACTATACAAATAAAACTAAATTGAATTGAATCCCAAGAGAGGAAATTGAGCCATGGAATGTCCATGGCTTCCAGACTTCAGGCTGCTTTCTATTTATATCAGTTTGTCCAGTTACTTGTGAGCCTCTGAAAATGGGGTACTATGTGCAAAAGTGCTGTTATTCCTAAAAGGTTAAAGAAATACACGGCACCATGTCAAATCAATTGTGGTGGTTATTGTCAAAGTCTACATTCATAAGATTTTTAAATCATAAGACAAGAGTTTTAGTACAGAGGGTTTATTTCAAACTACTGGTAACGCTGTAAAATCATAAAAATTGTGACACTGTCCGAATACTTATGAACCTAACTCTACAAAATCTAGGTGAACCATTTTGTATGTAGATGAACTGAGAAACGGGGCATCAAAGCATGAACATTTTGACATTTCAGCGTTTAAGCTTATTTTAAATTTACATTATGTAACTACTGCGACATTTAGAAAGTAGATTTGAAAGAGGACACAAATAACAATGTGGAAGGATTCTCAAATTTGTTTTTAATTTTAATGTTCGGAGAGTATCTACAGAAATAATGAATAACTAACCCTTTAAATGGAAAAAAAAGATTAGTCTGGGACAAATCTGAATACCTTTTTGTTACCTTTTCAGTTTGAACTACAGACGTGACATGTTGCCCACAAGTGCCACATTGTCTCCTGCATTCAAAAGTTGGACGTCATATTCACAACGGTTTTCTAACCACAAATTGTACTACTCACACTCTGTGACCGAGCTTTGCACGAAACACTCAACAAGTAAACAAATAAGTGTAACCAAGAGATGGTACTTCTTAAGAAAATTAAACTGTGTGTGTTTGTGTTTGTGTTTGTGTTTGTGTCCAAAAAATAATCTGAAAAAAAAAAACAAGTTGAAACAGGAATTTAATTTAGACACGATACAAAATAAAAGTCACATTCAGATATATGTACATGTTGGCTCAGTTTTGCATTACAGTGATTTTCATGTAATACTATAAAGATAAATATGTACACAGACATAAAAGTATAAGTAACAAACAACCACAAGACTCCAAAATCTGTTCTGAAAGTCAGACATAGAAATAATCATGTGACTTAGGTTCTCAACCCTGGTTCTGGAGGACCCCCTGCCTTGTATGTTTTAGTGTTCACCTGATTTAACTAATTAGCTGATTATCATTGCTTCGTGAGTTGAAGTGGGTGTGATAGAGCAGGGAAAGCACTAAAATATGCAGGACAGTAGGTCCTCCAGGACCAACGGTGGGAACCTCTGACTTAAAGGATATTTACATAGCTTTTCAAAAAAATGATGTAACCACATTCTGGGTAATCATTCCTTATTCACAGGTTACTACACATATACAGCTCACAATCTTGCTATCATGATTCACAGACTCATGAACTGTCTGGCAATATTATGAGAACTTATTTTTAAACTCATGCACTAATACTGTCCAAAGACTGAGTTTATAACGAGAAAGCCACGGTGCTTTCTGAGTCAGACATGACAGAAGAGCGAGGTGGACCCCCATATTTGCCAGATTTGGATGTTGTACATCCATACTTTTTGTACAGCTTTTTCAGGTCTTTTCGGAAGCGCACCCCAATGAAGGCGTACAGGAAGGGGTTGAGGCAGCTGTGCATGTAGGCGACACTCTTCATGACCTGGGTGGTAATGTCAAAGCCCTGGGCCTCGGCACAGTCTGTGATGGTGGTGTTTGCTGCCTGTGTCGCCTCCACCACTAACATGCTATTGTACGGCAGCTGAGAGAGGATAAACACTGTCACAACTACCAAGATAACACGCAGCGCTTTGTGCTTCTCAAAGTTCTTGGCCTTGAGCAGGGTTCTAATGATGACAGAATAGCAGTAGATCATGACTAGCAGTGGAATGCAGAAGCCCATGCAGATCTGGAGAGCCAGGACCAGAATCTTTGTGCGGTTGTTTTCATTGTTCCAGTAGACCATGGTGCAGAAATGATTGCCCTCGGAGTCCACTTTGGTATGAGCAAAGAGAAACTCTGGAATGGAAAATATGATGGCTAGGAGCCAGACAAGCACACACACCACTTTGCTGCAGGCCAGACGCAACTCTTTGGAGTTCTGTGCCTTTGTGCTCTGTACTATTGAGATGTACCGGTCCACACTGATGCAAGTCAGCAGAAACATGCTGCTGAAGAAGTTGATTTTGTACAGTGCTGCTGTGCTCTTACACAGAGCTGTACCAAACGACCAGCCATTCATGGCATCCACTGCCCATAAGGGAAGCGTACACAAGAAGAGTAGGTCAGCCAAGGCTAGGTTCAGCAGGTACACATCTGTCATGGTCTTCAGGCGATTCTTGACATGAGTGTAGATCCAGAGTACCAGCAGGTTCCCCACGAAGCCCAGGATGACGATGAGCAAATACAAAGGAGGTTCATAGAACATGCGGAAGCGTCGCACTAAGCTCTTATCACATGGAGAGTCAAAGTCATAATCTCCAAAACCAGAACCACTACCACTGGCATAATCATCCTGTGGGAAAAGAAAAGATGAAGAATATTGACATACATTCGTTTAGAGTATTGAGGAAAGCATCATGCAGAGAGGAATGCCTCAGTGTAGCAGGGAGTTTGAACATGCAGTGATTTTCCTTTAGATGTACTTACTGTTGGAGTGGTGGCTGAGATGAAGAAGGCCAAAGACATATTCATCGTTTTGATTCTCTGATGTTTCTCTGAACACACAGCTGAAATCTAAAAACAGTGTAAAACATGTAAACATTAATACTTTATTAATTCAGGCTCCAAAATCCAAAGTATGTGGTATTTTAAATCAATCAGCTAAAGTGCACTTAAATTAAACATCTCCAAGCAATCAAATTAAATCTTTTTTTTTTAATATGTTACTTACGTGATTTCAGGTGTTCCAGGGTTCACAAGTAAGAAAAGGATGTAGTTCAGAGGATGCAGCTGAGTTGATGTCTGTTATGGAAAGTGTTTTGCAGAAGCTTTTAAAGTCTGGATTAACCACAGTGTGACGCACTTGTGTTTTTTTCTCTTTTCCTGTAGTATGACGTTTGGACATGTACACTTACAGAACTTACAGTTATATCTCTATACAAAAATGAATAATTGTTGACACAGTGTAGTGGATTAACAAAAAACTATAAAAACCATTCACAACTGGGATGTGAATAATGGTTCTTCATAATGGTTTAAGGGCACTTTATTATAGTTAGTATTATTATCCAGGCCTTCTGGGTTTATTTATTATGTGTTCTACTCCATTTGAAGTTTTAGACCAGTAGACCTGAGTAAGAGTGCATATTATTTAAACTGAACACCATTATTTAATTTATATTCATTATTTATAATGCTTCTTAGCGTCTATATTTCAGTATTAAATTAAAATTTTTATGCTGGTCATCATAAATGTATTTTTGCATCCATCTATCAATATGAGAGAGGACTAACACAGGGATAACACAGTCACAAACAGCCATCCACCTAGTGTGCATGTCTATGGACTGTGGGAGGAAACCGGAACACCCAGAGGAATCCCATGCAAGCACAGGCACTCACCCACACTCATTTACTTAATCCTTCTATTAGGGTCACGGGAAGGATCTCAGCCAACACTGGGCAAAGACGCACACACCTAGGGGCAATTTGAAAAAGCCAATTAGCCTAATCCCAAAGTCTTTGGACTTTGGAAAAAACAGGAGTACCCAGTGGAAACCCACACAAGCACAGGAAGAACATGCAAACTCCACACAGAAATGCCCGAGCCCGGTACTCGAACCCTTGTTGTGAGGCAGACGTGCCAACCACTACACCACCGTGTCGCCCCAAACATGGGCAGAACATGCAAACCCCAGACAAATGCCCTTTTAAGATCTGAACCCAGAAGTTCTTGCTTCAGTGCAGCATTGCTAATTATTGCTAACTCCTAACTACTTTTTCCTTTTACTTTTTGGGATCATTGAAAGAAATTCCAGTGTTTCTGTTCTGTACATGGCAAAAAATTCCATTCTATTTGATATGGATTGCACTTATTTCTCAGAATGTTTGAGTATCAATCAGTAATCCTCAATCAGTAATCCTCCAGGCATACAAGTATCTATTCTCTGGGGTTGTGGTGTTACTAAATACTGGCATATCCTGCAGTTAATGAATCCATATGGGCAATGGTGGCTCAGTGGACAAGACCCTGGCTTACTAAGCCCCAGTACCACCAAGCGGCCACTGTTGGGCCCTTGAGCAAGGCCCTTAACTCTTAGTTGCTTAGTTTTATAAAAATGATTAATATAAGTCGCTCTGGATAAGGGCGTCTACCAAATGTTGTAAATAAATAAAGTAAATAAATAAATTTGCACCAACAGAAGTGTAGTTTAGATTGAATCATGACTGCATCCTATCCTGACTAACCACGGCATCGCCCTAAAAGACAGAGGACGTGTGTACAACACCGCATTGCGTAGTGTCCTCTTATACGGCAGTGAGACCTGGCCCCTGACAAGTGAAGATACAACCAGACTGGTCAGGAACGCCAACAGCATGGTACTTTGGATCTGTTCTGCCAGGCTGGCAGACTAGGTCATGGACTACAAGGTTGATGGTAGTTGCCCGAGCGGTTGCCCAAAGAGGAGATGGAGAGATAGCATCCAGGAAGACCTGAGGGCCTCAAGATTAAGGCCTACAACTGCTCAAGACAGAGAAAGATGGAGACAAGCCATACGACCCTATCAAGAGTACACTGGAACCATCAGCAGAACACGTCTAACCCCTACTCCAAGGGAAACATGGACGTTAAATCGAAGATGATGATGATGATGACTTATTAGAAACATTAACCCTATAAAACGACCTAATTATTGAGTTATGCTTCTTAAAGCCTACTAGTACTAAATCATAATAGTTTTAGAATAACTAAAACAGAGCTTGTGCTTTTTAGGAGAGGAAGTATAACACGTCTGTTCACGTGTCCTGGAAATTTAGGTGGTTAATTTTGGAGAAAAAAATTTGCACTTGATTTCTTTAATTGCCTGATGACATGATAATAACATGATGTTTTATTCTTCATGCTTTATGCATAAAATAATTTGTAAAAATGTTAATATAGTTTACGATGTAAACCTCTGACATCACAGTCAGGTTTTAACTTAGAACCCATAAAGACAGAAGGGTGACCTTTAACCTATTGACACTGTTGTTTTTAATTATCTATGTTTTTTGACGTACTGATTTCACAATTGCTTTAGTCGACAGAAAACCACTAAAAATAATCACGTAATCGTCTTGTTATCTTCTCCTTTTCTCCTTGTTAATTTTTGTGACCAGTCACGCATGCACACACGCGATGTTGTATGGCAACAGATTCTCTTTTACAAATCTACATGCCCAGGCATAGGAAAGTTATTCTCCTGTATTAATGAACCCTTTCACTATATCAGATAATTCAAACACCTCTTGAGCCCAGTTCCTCGGTAAGATTTGAGCTCCTTTGCATTAAAGACATCCTGTTTTTCTCTCTACACTTAAGAGCACTCTAGACACATCTCACCTATTTTGTCTGCTCTTTTACGCCATATCCTGAAGTTGAAGCATCAGTTCCCCATTCCAAATCATCACAGTATGATTGTTATGAAAATACTGACACTATGGTTCAAGTAACAATAGCTTTTTAACAATGTCTAATATACAGTATTACTGTACATGTATATTGGTGGATGGTACAACCCCAAACCAAATCACTCAATAAATTTTACAGCCTCAAAATCTGCCTCAAATCTTTCCTCGTACCCTCCACACCAAAGCATCAACAAAGAAAGTCAGAAATGTGCACGAAGCTGCTTTTGTTTTTGTTTCGGCCTGGCTTGAAGTCAACATGTGGCACATTGGTGGCACATGTCACATCCTGTGTTCAATCACAGAAAAGTACTAAAATAATAATAAAAGTAAACATTCATTAGTAGCATGTAGCCTCAGGACATATCAGCAAATGCAGCATGAGACAAAACTTTATTTTATTTAGGAACTAATCTGTTATGATGAGTCACATGTGCATGACATCCAACTTCACTTCTGAGGAATGAGAGAAAAAAGACGGTCAGTCTGAAACAAACAGGAACCTTCTCAAACATCCTGCAGTGAGTTTTTAACACACAAACAAGGAAGTAAGTTAGAGAGAGGGCATGTACGTGCTCATTCACCTTTTGCCCTTTCTGTTTTGCCCACAAATGTTGAAGTCTAGCTAAGCAACAAAATGTTCATGTTTTCTACACCGTATGGCCAAGATATGTGAATATATCTCCTAATGATTGAGTTCAGGTGTTTTAGCTGCAGCTGTTGCTATCATGCACAAATCAAGCAGACAACCTTCACACTCTCCAGAGACAAACCTTTACACCAAAGTGGATTATACTCAAAAGTTGACTTCAACCATGGCATGGTCATAGGATGCTGCCTTTGCTACTGAACACTTTGTGAAATATCTGTCCAGCTAGATCTGCTCTGGTCTGTAAGTGTTATATTACTGCGAAATGTAAGTTCACAGCACTAAGTGGTAGAATAAGCTGTAGTGTTAGCCCAAGAACTGTGTGCCAGGAGCTTCTTGAAACCGGTTTCAGTTAACAGCGTCAGTGTCGTCATCTTCTCCTGTCTTCACGGCTGAGGGTCAGGGGTCATGGATGAGCACTCCACCACTTCTTCTCTCTGGTTCTGTGTATCTACACTTTAAAATTGAGTTCAATCAGTGGGCCCCGAGCCGCACATTCAAACTTAGGGGCAATCTGAAACAGCCAATTAGCCTAATGTGCATGTCTTTAGAGTGTGGGAAGATACAAGTGCAGCCAGATAAAACCCATGCAAGTACAGGGAGAAGATGTAAACTACACACAGAAACTTCCTCACCAGGAACTGGGCTGGAACCCAGGATCTTGATTCTATGAGGAAAAAGCAGTATGCCACTAAGCCACCACCAATTAACAGCAAAGGGGGACTAAATGTGGAATGGGATGTTCCAAATGCAACTATACAGTATATGTGCAATGGCCAGGTGTCCACAAACTTTTGAAGTGTGTGATGTAATAATAATGCACAGTTTGTGGAGAATTTAATACAAAGTACGAAAGTACATGTTTATGCCCTGAAGTATCAGAAAGGCCTAGAATATTACATTATACAATTAATATTCATTCATTCATTCATTTTCTGAACCGCTTAATCCTAATTAGGGTCGCGGGGAGGCTGGCACCCATCTCAGCTGA
>JBCNYH010000022.1:1472122-1488011 GCA_039654325.1 Tandanus tandanus | reverse complement strand
GGAGGAATCTAAAAATTTTTCTACAACCCCCTACACAACCCCCTACACATCCCTAATGAGCAAGCCCGCGGCGACATTTTGTTGTGGTCTATAAGCAGACTGAAACACATACTTGGCCTTCAGCTCATGGGCGGTGCCACGCACATTGTCAAGCTCTATCTCCAATTTGATGGTGTCAAGTGTGAGGTTCTGCAGAGTGGTGCGATACTCATTCAACTGGGTTTCGTATTCCACTGTAGTAGTTGACGAATCTGGGGACATGTCAGTTCCACCTGTCAGCTGGGAGAGTTTTGCCTCAAGAGCAGCGTTCTCCTGCTGCAGCGCACGCACTTTGGCCATGTATACAGAGAAACGGTCATTTAGGGTGGACAAGGTGGTTTTCTCAGCCGCACGAGATAGAATGGGAGCCACGGTTGGGCCCAGAGCAGGACCACCAGCCAGAGCAGCACCTGCAGTCAACCCGCCAGCTGCAAAGGTGCGACCCATGGCAAATGCTGGACTTGCAACTAGTGCTCCAGCACCTCCGCCACTACCTAGTGCCAATCCTGCTCCAAGTCCAGAGCTCAGACCAAGTCCAGTGCCCAGACCAAGTCCAGAGCCCAGACCAAGTCCAGAGCCCAGACCAAGTCCAGAGCCCAAGCCAAATCCAGTGCCCAGACCAAGTCCAGAGCCCAAGCCAAATCCAGTGCCCAGACCAAGACCAGAGCCCAGACCAAAACCAACATTACCCACAGCAGTAGCACCACCAGTGCCCAGCCCTAGGCCTGCTCCAGCACCACTAAACCCTAATCTGGCCCCACCACCACCAACTGCTGATAGACCAGACAACCTGGAAGAGGACAATGTGTGAGAGAAAGCCATTATAAACAGCTGTTGGTCACTGGAGCAAGCACGATGAAAATGGAGTAAATGGAGAAAGCAAAAAAGCAGGAAGGTCTGCAAAGGTTTATATAGAGGTGGTGTTGAAGAGGGAGGAGGAGATGCACCCTAGCATAGGCCAGGACTTGTTGTTAAGCTTTTTGAGCAACCTCTACATTCCATGGACTTTGAAATTACAAGCTCTCCCTGAGGGAAGAGTCTATGCATTATCACGTGCTGAATGATTAATAAAGCACTTAAATTTAGTCACGCACACCTACTCTTCCCAACAAACCGATGCTTGAGACACTATTAGAACAGTTTTCTGAATCTGCTGTAAACTGGAAATTTCTATTTGACGACCATCCAAAATGGCAAGTGAACAGTAGCTTCCTAAAGGGGTAATACCTGAACCCTCCTGAACAGGAAAACACTCTGGTGTAGGATTGTACAGAGAAACTTTCAATGTTTTCCCCAGAGGAACTAATACGTAGCTGACTTTTGGTTGTATACCTGCAAATTGCTCTCTGTCAGAACCTAAAACAGTGCATCAATCATTTTAGTTTATAGAAAAACCCTGGCTTCGTAGCAATCGCTTGATTCATTCGAATCTTGTACAATGGAGTCATTTATAAAATCAGGAGTTTCACAGGCCCTGCCTGGTCTTGAAAGTTAAAGGAGAGATTTGAGTAGCGTTTGCTGCCTGAAGCGTTGGCATCGCCTGCCCGCCTCTCTGTCAGTTGAAGCATAGTGTCTCTCATGTCAAAAATCTGGGACCCTGCCATAATCACTACATAACCATATAACCAGCACCTGGTTCAGTGCAAAATCAGCAACTCTATTCAAATATAGATGTATAGATAGGCTATGTATGTCTGTTATTAAAATTAAAATATTTTCTACTGTTTAGGTTGATTTTGATTAGGTACAAACTGCTATTCAGGCTTCTGAACACTGGTCTGTTGTGTTTTTAATCCAGGAGGTGTCGTATTTATCATATCGCATTAGCGGAACCGCGTAATCCTACAAGGGTTATGGGAAGGCAGAACGTATCTCATCCAACTCCAGGTGAAAGCGAGGTACACCCTGAACAGCTCGCCAGTGTATGGCCAGGCCAAGACACACAACCATTCACACTCACACCTAGGTGCAATTTGGAACAGCCAATTAGCCCAATGTGCATGTCTTGGACTGTGGGAGGACACCGGAGTTCCCAGAGAAAACCCATGTAAGTAAGGGGAAAACATGCAAACTCCACACAGAAACATCCACGCTGAGCTTCTTGCTGTGAGGCAGATGTGCTAACCACTACGCCACTGTGCCAGCCATGTTTAACATGAATTGCCTTTATAAAAAATGTGTGGAAGGGGTGTGGAATATGTAGGACAAATTAAAAAAAAATGTTCTGTAGGCAAAAGTGAATGCATTTTAATGAAAGAGTACATTCAGTAAACTCTATTTAAAATGTAACAATCTGGTATGATGTAAGATGTAAGATTCCTAGTTAGCTAACAAACAAGTGGTATCCCCTGTTACTAGTGCCAGACTTTTATTAACCAGTGTACTGCACTAAAAACCAGAATTAAACAGCTGGTACATTATGCATTCAAAACTAAATGCAAAGTATCACCTTCAACTACATACAGCTATGAAAACAATTAATAGACCACTTTTAATGGGGCTTTCCTTTAAAAAGTGGTCTATACATTTTTCCCATGGCGGTAACTCATCCCCACTTTATTAAGAACATCATACTATCTCTGAATCTGACCAATAGCCCAACAACCCTCCCTCAGATTCCAGTTTTTGTCTGAAAAGAGTAAAACCTGATGTGTTCCTCTGCTGTTGAAACACATTTACCTCAAGGATCAACACATTGGTCATTCTGAGATATTTATTTTGCTCCTTATGCAGCAAAGGTTTTTAAGGTGAAAGAGGTTATAGAGTGGGTTAAGAGGTGCTGTCGCCTTTCTTCCGGCTCAAACCAGTTTAAACTTTCTCATCTGTCCTCTCTTAATAAATAACAAGGCGTTTCCATCTGCAGAACCGCTGCTCTCTGAATGTATTTGTTGTTATTGTTGCTTGTTTTGCACTATAATGCGTAAAATTGTGAGAAAACCGTTGTATATGAAAACCTGACACAAAGCAGTCTGTCTTCACAAACTACCATATGGTCTAAGTCAAGTTCTCTGGAGAAAAAAAAGTGCTTCATACAATAATGAACAGATGGTGAGTCTTGTTAAGCAATGTTGCTTCTGTTTCGTGCTGCTTCTCTAGAATCAGCGAGGGCATTGCACCTTTTAGTGCTTTAGTGGAAGATTTTAGCTGATCATTCATCTTATTCTGCCCTACAGCCCTCAATACACAGTGAAGGCTGCTGCAGATCTGAACATGCTATAAGGAGTACTGCCCCAACTAATCTTCTCCACAACTACCACCTGCAAGAAAATGTTGTTATAAAGGGACCATGCCAGAACTTGCACTTAAAAATGTTTGTGGATATCTTAAGAAATAAATTGTGCCCCAGGAAGCATGATATTAACCTTATAAAGAGACTTATTGGGGGAAAAGACGTGATTAATATTCTGAAATGCAGAAGCCATATGTGAATGTATAGTTTTCAGGGCTGTCTTGGGTTGATTTCAGTTTAACCCAGGCTGTAAATTCATTCAGCCTGTCACTGTCACATGATTACACTACACGAAATGCGTCCTAGATTTGTCAATATTTGGGCTAATATTTTTCATTGGAACAAAGAGACCCTGTAATGACCCTGTGCAAATGAGGTCCATGAAGATAGGTTTGCCAAAGATCGAGAAGAAGAACTTGAGTGGACAGAGCCCTGACCTCAACCCCACTGAATATTTCTAAGACATTTTGGAAAACTGACTGCACCCCAGGGGCGGCACAGTGGCACAGTGGTTAGCACTTCTGCCTCACAGCAAGAAGGCCTGCGTTTGATTCCCGGGCTCGCGGTGTTTCTATGTGGAGTTTGCATGTTCTCCTGATGCTTGCATGGGTTTCCTCCTTGTACTCCGGTTTTCTCCCACAGTCCAAAAACATGCACAGTAGGCTAATTGGCTGTTCCAAATCGCCTCTAGGTGTGAGTGTGAGTGTGAATAGTTGTGTGCCCCTCAATGGTCTGCCCGGAGTCAGCTGAGAGGGGCTCCAGCCTCCCCACAACCCTAATTAGGATTAAGTGGCTTAAAAAATGAATGAATGAATGATCAAACTCTCACAGATACACTCCAAAGTGCAGTGGAAAACCTCCCTGAAGAGTGGAGGGTATTATAATAACGAGGGGGACTGGATGAGTTGTTCATCTATTTAGAAATGACCATATAGTACATTATGTTTGCAATGAGCATGGAATCTAAAGTGTAAAACAAGACTCTGACCAGATCTACATTTGCTGCTACGTATATTCATCTGGGTTTTATTTAATCTACTTTCATGTTGAATCAGTGTCAGCCAAAGAAAGTTTCAGGCTAGATGCAATTTTACTCAACCACCTCTGAAACCAACATAGAGCTAGATTAGTAACACCCTTCCTTTCTCATGGGTAGTGTGACAGTCAGATCTGCTGAACAGGAAAACATGACTTATTAACGATTCTTTGAAGGGAATTAACTGACAAACTGATGAGAACTTCACTATGCATTTTGATGTTGTGGGAAAGACGTGTCTACCACAAACCCTGGATTTTAAGGGGGAGGGGTGTGGAAAAAAACAGATGAGGAAATGTCACCTAAAACCCATGACTGATTATTAAAATAAATAAATAAAAAACACAAAGATACAAGTGTACATCATTGTTTGTATTTCATCTCATTTATGTGTCCTTGCCTTGGACCAGTGTTCTAAGCGTAGCATCCAAGTCCAATAGAAGTGAAATTAGTATTAGAAACTAATCGTCAACATTTACATCAACTAAAGCACATTTTTTCCAGCATAATTGTCTCACTGTATGATATTATATACACATATTTCAGATATATATCCTCTCTCAACCGACACTGGGAAAAGACAGGGTACACCCTGAATAGCTCACCAGTCCATCGCAGGGCCAACACATATGCACAACCATTCACACTAACACCTCGGGACAATTTGGAACAGCCAGTAAGCCTACTGTGCATATTTTTGGACTGTGGGGGGAAACTGGAGTACCCAGAAGAAACCCACGCACGTACGGGGAGATCTCCACACAAAAACACCCTCACCAAGCCTGGGACTCAAACCCATTAACTTCTTGCTCTGAGGCAGACCTGCTAACCGCTAGGCCTTTTTGAACTTTTGAACCACTAGATCAGAAGTCAGAAAAAATAACAAGTCTTTTCAACTCTCCTGGTGTGAGAAGATGAGCAGGCTGACTGGAAGTGCTGTGAAAAAGAGACTGTACTGCTGGTCTTTTAATGAGATCATCTCAGGGTGTTTGGTCAAAACTGGACTTCGAGGATCTGGCTAATTTTCACAGGGCATACATTACAATTTACATATAAATAACAAGGGGTAGTGGTGACTCGGTGGTTGAGGTGCTGGCTTACTGATCCAAAGGTCGGGGGTTCAAGCCCCAGTATCACCGAGTTGTCACTGCTGCCCCCCAGTGCAGCTAACTGGGTTATCAAAGGCCAGCCATGTCTCTCACTGTCTGTTGTGAGAGTCACGTAAAAGAACCATTGCTGTCTTTCGAAAAGAGGTAGGCCATTGGATTGCCTCCAGCGTATTTTTCCAGGGTATACCATGTCCTCACCCAGCTGAGATGGGTGCTTGCCTCCCGCAACCCTAATTAAGCAGTTCAGAACATGAATGAATGAATGAATGACATGATGCCATGATGGATAAATTTTATGATGTTGGCCTAAAATGTGCCTCCCCTGTTTTACAGACTACCAGCTGCTACTGATACTTATTTACTGAAGTAATATACTGAGTGTTAGTTTTCATCAAAAATTCAATAGGAAATTGAGCTGAGGTTAATGATCGTGTGCATTTAAACATGGGGAGTCCAGTGAAGTTTCCCAGAGTTAACACAATATTATGTAAATGTAAATGGTGTCCTTCAGTCTGCTGTAATCTCTGTAGTAAGACCACAGTTTCAGGCTACTTGCGTGGTAGTCACTGAAATTATGCTTTCTATTATAGGTAAAGCCCTTTTCTTAACCACATTAATTTCCATGAAGTTTTAGTGGCCACAAGATCACAAGTCACCAAACCATCAAGGTTGTTTCTAAAAGTCAGAGACGAAGCCTTTAGATTAAAAATGAACTACAAAACTCAGTTTTGTAAGAGAACTTTTCATAGTTTAATGAGTTAATGATAAATATATCATAATAAAAAAAAATAAAATAAAATTTACTGACTAATTTAATTCACTAATGCTGGAAAATGGGAAGCACAGTGGTGTAGTGGAACATCCTGGGTTCGAGTCCTGGGCTTGGAAGTTTCTGTGTAAAGTTTGCATGTTCTCCCATGCTTGTGTGGATTTCTTCCGGGTAACACGCGCACATACACGCGCACACACACGCACACACACACCTGGGGCAGTTTAGCACAGCCAATCTGCCTTCCTTCCTTCCCTAGTTAAATGAAATTGGAGAATCCGGAGAAAACCCACACAAACAAGGGAAGAACATTAATAATTCTGCACAGATATTAACCTGTAACTCTTCCAGACAGTACTGTTACCCACGGTACCAATATTCCACTTATGCTAACGTCAAAATACAGAAAAATATAAGAATATTAGGGAACAAAAACAAGCTGGTGAAACTCTGTTAGTTCTTATTCTGACTTATGGCATACTAAAAAGGATGAGTCATTTAGCTTGGGTATAAGTCAGGTGATGCTTGCTGGCCCAGTATGTGATGTGTTTCACAATGCTCTCATACACTCGCACACACATCCAAAGCATGGGATTATGATGATTGCACAGTTTTCACCTATATTTTATTTTTTTTACCCCTGTTGAAGCATGTGTTCAAGCATGTGTCCTGGATTTGTCAGGGGCACTATAGAGCTTTCCTGAGAAACACACAATGCTGAAACAGCCAAAAATCGGTCTGCCTGTATGGACAAAGACTGCAGGCCAGTGTTACAATGGTGCTGAAACAAAGGCACTGCTTTCCAGAAGCCCAGGCCACCATAAAGAGGCATGTGACAGAAGCTGTTGCTGTTTTGCTAAGTCAGAAAGGAGTGGTGCGTTCTTAGTAGGAGCAGTTGGTCTGTCAGACACCAAACCAGGAAAGCAATGCCTCTGCCAAGACGCCGATCCTCCATCCTGGGACAGGCTGGTGCAGAAAGGCCAGGAAATGTGAGTCGAGTGAGTACAGGGGGTACTGCAGCTCCTCGGGGCACATTCATGGGCTCGGCATCTTCTGATAGCACCAACTGCCTGGGTCCTCGTGTATCTCGCAGGGCACTGGGCATTAGCAGTGTCTTCCTGCAAGGTCTGCGCAGCACCTGTGCCCCAGTTCTGCCCAAGCATGCAGAAAAGGGTCACCTGCTGGGTGCTGAGGGATTTAACACCTGTCTGCTAGAGTACCGTGAAAAGGTACATACGCTTGAGCAACTCAATCAGCAACTGGAAGAACAGATCCATAACTGCCTGGATCGCAAGGCCTCCAACGCCAAGATGTGGGGTACACTAAGACAGGAATGGGAGGACGTTTACAGACAGGTGGGCAGAAGTGCATATGAGTAAAACTGTAAGATAAGATGTAACATAAAGGTCATGTAATCCTCTAAATGTTAACATTTCCCCACTTTTTCAAGATGTTTCATCTGATCTTATGCAGCAATAAACACTCTGAGTTTAGTCTTAAATCATTGCCGTTAGAATAACATGCTGTGGATCAGTATGGCTTTTGAAGTTGTTGGAAATGTCTGTAAATCTAAGTCATGATTTTGTCATGGTATTCTGCTGTCTGTAAAAATAAACATTACATCTTTCAAAGGTGAGATAAAGAAAGGGGGCAGTCTAATAAACCCTTGCTCTCTGCCAGGTGAGTGAGGCCATCCTGGACAATGCTCGATTTGTACTTCAGACAGAGAGCATCCAGGCCAATGCTGAAGATCTTAAAGAGAGGTATGTGGGGTTTAGAAAGACAGACCTAGAATGAATATGAAATGATATATATGATATATAAAATACTGAAAGCAACTCTTCACACAGAAGTATATTTTTCCAATATCTAGTGAAATGTTGGGGCACAATTTCTAATTCAATCTGAGTCAGTAGTTGTGTAGGGGGTTGTAGAAAAATGTTTAAATTCCTCCTTAAATTATTTTTACTATGTAAAGCTGCTTTGCGACAATGTCAATTGTAAAAAGCGCTACACAAATAAAAGAGAATTGAATTGAATTGTTCAGACGTTTGATGTTGGTACTGTAACCGTAAAACCTGGAGCTACAGTCAACTGCAAAGACAGAATTATAAAATATGAATTTTTTTCCCAGTGGATATTAAAATGTGTCTGCGTATGATTACTCAGGTTTGACCATGAACAGCCTTTCCGTAAAGCCATAGAGGAGGAGATCAGCTCCCTCTATAAAGTGATTGATAATGCCAACTTTACCAAGATGGATCTGGAGAACCAGATAGAGCGCATGAATGCAGAACTTCTAGATCTGTCCAGAATTCATGATGAGGTGGGAATTCAGACAGTGCACAAGCTTGCCTGCAGCAAAACACTAGTTTCATGTTTGGCTCCAGTTTTGATCTGAAAAAACTGTGCTCTAGATTCACTTTGAGTCACAGTGAGTGTGTTACACAAACACTAACATTTTGTCCTTGTAGGATGTAAGACAGCTGTATAACCAGTTGTCTAGCCATGAGCTTGATGAACCTGATCCACCGTCTGAGACCAGTCTAGAACAGATACTGACGTTTATCCACTCTCACTGGGAAAAGCTCATTGAGAAGACCCGGGCAGAGACTGATGCTTACCTAGAGTACAAGGTGAAACAAAAAGATCTGACATAGAACTCTACTCAGATATTCTACTCACTCACTCATTTGCTGAACTGCTTAATCCAACTACTAGGGACGCGTGGAGGCTGTGCCTATCTCACCAGACACTGGGCAAAGGCGGGGTACACCTTGATGAGCTTGCCAGAGTTCACATACACAACCACTCACACTCACAGCCACACCTAGAGGCAATTAGCCTATGCGCATGTCTTTGGACTGTGGGTGGAAACCGGAGTACCCGGAAGAAACCCACGCTAGCACGGGGAGAACATGCAAACTCCACACAGAAATGCTCGAGCCCGGGAATTGAACCTAGGACCTTCTTGCTGTGAGGCGGATGTGCTAACCACTATTCTACCCTATATCTGAAATTATACTAGAAATATACAGATCACTGTGGATTTATTGTTAGGGTTATACACTGTTAGTTTTCATTCATAAATAAATTAGGTTTCTTTAGTGAGCCCCTGAAAGGAAATTTATCTCAAAGATCTTATTCATGTGTCATGAATGTTCCAGGCTTCAGCTACTACTGAGCACCAGGTGTTCATGGTTGACTAGGTATATTACACGAATGTGGCCTGCATTTGCCCTCCCTTGGTGCCCCCTTGCACAGCTCCTGGTATTTCCAAGCCTTCCAGGTACCAACCAGGCCTGACTTGGCTTAGCTTCAGAGATCAGACAGGATCGGGTATTCACAGAGTGGTATGGGGGGATATCAAATGTACTACAAGATAAAGGGATAGACTACTTTTTTCCTGTATCATTCATAACATGATAACTCTGTATGTGTATGTGCTATACAGAAGGAAGAGAATGTAGACAAAAGGCTGAGTCAGGAGGAAACGGTGCTGGAGAATCTGAAGACAGAATGTAATGATGCAAATGCGAAGGTCCAGAGCCTGCATGCTGAAACAGAGTCCATGAGAGCACTGGTACGAATCTTCATTCCCTCTCAATTTTTTTCTGCCGAGCAGCCAGTTCTTGATACAGATGCTATCTTTGAATTTTTGCTCATGAAATCTTACAACAGGCCTCTCTGTTTATCAATTACTGGCCCATTTCAGGATTTATATGTCCAACCTTGATGTTCCTACAGAAACGAGGCCTGGAGAATTCCCTGAATGATGCAAAGCACTGGCATGACATTGAGCTTCAGAATTTGGGTTCGGTCATTGGGAAGCTTGAGGCAGAGCTTGCTGATGTGCGTGGAGACATTGAGGAGCAACAGCGTGACTATGAGACACTGATTAACAACAAGAAGAGACTACAAATGGAGATTGGAGCATACCATGGGATCTTGGATGGAGAGGAAAAAAGATTCCACCCATCCTCGTAAGTTTCTGAGCTATTATCCATTGAACTATTAAGACAGAATCCATCGTCTAATTTTGTCTCTGTATAACAGTTCCTGTATTCAGAATTACATATTTTTCCCAGTTTCTCCTCGACCATCATTTACATAACTCAGTGCTAAAAAAAATAGGTAGTACAAATAAATAATGAGGTTATGGCCAACATGGGATGGCACAGTTGAGGAGAAGGTAGCTTTGTTTCTTCATATTTCCAAAATCCCTGGTAAGGATCTCTGCTTTACATGTTCCTCCATTGTTTGAATGGGTTTCCCTAGGGTTCCCTATTTACCTCCAACTTCCCAAAAACATGCCAATGGGTAGACTGGTTATGCAAAACTGACTCCTCCAGTCCCAAAATTCATCCCCCAGTCAGTAATCTTTCCCTAACCAGTGTTCTCATATCCACTGCCACCCTGAAATTGATGAAGTTGTTACTGAACATGAATGAATGGAAAAAATGAATGAAGAATTCCTTACAGACAAACTTTATTTCACCTCATTCCTACATTTAAGATAAAGGAGTCACAATAATATTCCAGTGCAGTAAATTTCGCTTAAAACCATATTGTGCCACAACACCAACGTTCAAAACAAGAAATGTTGCCTCTTATATTCTGTCGCCCCCTACAGGTCCCTGTGTGGTAGTGCAGAAGCTGAAGGAAGAACCCAAACTTTTCCTGATCAGCAGAGCTCTACAGATCCTGATGGTACTGCAGATTTTACTAGCTCGTAAGGCAGTGTATCAAAAATAACATCAAAATAAATAAATAAATAAATAAAAAATCCTACACTCTTAGAAATATCAAAACAAACCGGTTGAATCTAGAACCCTAAGAGTGTCCAGCATTGTGCTACTCTGAAAATGTAGGTTGCAAGTAAAACACTATAATACCCTTAGCACCACCCTGTAACCATTTAAAGAAGTATCATATACACCCAACTGTGTTATATGAAGCTTTAGATGTAGTGCAGTTTTCCTCTTCTTCATGGGTGGCCTGGGTGGTGCAGTGGATGGAGTTGCTGCTTCACAGTTCCAGGGAATCAGGATCACGCATGACATCCCCTTGTATTCCCACCTCACTGCCAGAGTTCCTGTGATAGGCTCCAGAACCACACCAACCCTGAGCAAAATAAAGTGGTTAATAAAGATGAATAAATGATCCTCATAAAAAATTAAAAACCTAGAAATGACATGATATTTTTAATGAATATTTACAAGCCACTGGTATGTATGCACAAAGCAATTTATACCATACTGGTTTTTAAGTGTTTCTGTATTAACCTTATTGAGGGATTAAAGATCAAACTTACTCAGTAACATCAAATGAATAAACTGTCAGAATGTACTAATTACAAGTTTGTGAAAAACAAACTTCACTTGAACTTTTTGGTGAATAAAAGAATTGCAGTAAATAAATGTGGTATGTAAATAAAGACTACCCAATAAAGATCTATTTAATCAGAATATTACTAGAGCTGCTGCTCCTCCACATCGAAAGGAGTCAACGGAGGTGGTTCAGGCATCTGATTAGGATGCCTCCCGTTCGCCTCACTTTAGAGGTTTTCAGGGAACGTCCAACTGGAAGGAGGCCCCAGGGGAGACCCAGAATTCACTCAGGGATTATACAGGGTGACCCAAAAAAAAACATTTTAAAGGTAATTGAAAAAAAATGATTGAAAGTAATTCAATTATTATTTGCACACATGCAACTTTATTCAATACAGTCTTTATACATAATTATTTGTACACATAAAAAATAATTTGATTAACTTCAATCTTTTTTTTTTTTTTCACCTTTGAATTGTTTAATGGATCACTCTGTACAGCCCAGGAACGCCTCAGGATCCCCCAAGAGGAGCTGGAGAGTGTTGCTCTGGAGAGGGATGCCTGAGTTCCCTCCTAGACCTGTGCCTCCGTGACCTGACCTTGGATAAGAGGAGGAAGATGGATGGATGGATGAGAACATTAAATTTTTCTTAAAACTATAAAGAATGGCCATTTGCTAAAACCTAACACCAATAATGTGGAGTTATTTACTTTAGGCTACAGATCCATTACAGAAGTGATATAATTTTTGATTGTGAACACAGATAATAATCATTTATACTTAATCCTACTAGGGTCATGGAGAGGCTGGTGCCTATCTCAGCTGACTCTAGGGGAAGTCAATCACCACACCAACACACACAATCATTCACACTTACATTCACACCCTGTAGGAAACCCACACAAGCAAGGGGAGAACATGCAAACTCCACAGAGAAATGTCCCTGATTACCCTGGGACTTGAAACCAGGACCTTTTTTGTTGTGAGACGGACATGCTAGCCAGTACACCACCGTGCTGCCCAGCTAATAAATATGTAGAGCTAAAATGGGTGCAAGTTTGACACAAAATTTTTAGATTGTTAAAAAATTTTATAATAGATGAACGTATGAAATATTTTTGATGCGCAGTGGTCGCCTTACAGCACAGAGGCTCTGGGTTTGACCCTTGTGGCCAACTGTGCCCTTTTTCCCTGTGTTCGTGTGGGTTTCCTCACACAGTCCAAAAATATGCACATTCAACTGGCTACTGTAAACTGCCCTCTGGTGCAAATACGAGTGTGAATCACACTTGTTCATTTCATTGTTAGCCACCTCAACAAAAATCACCTGGGATTGGCTCTAGCTTCCCCTGCAAACCTGACAGATAAGTGGTACATACTGTATAATGGCTGGATGAATGGATTGACCCATATGTCATTCACAACTGCCTAAAAATACTGTTGAGAGAATGTGTATTCAGCTACAAATATAAGAAACTACAACATGGCCACAAGCCTAACTTTGTCCTTTCTGTATGGGGTATGGATGTTCTCCCTGTGGGTGCATGGTTTCCTCTGGGTGCTCTGGTTTCCTCCCACAGTCCAAAGACAGATAGATGAGGTCAACTAGCTATTCTAAACTGCCTGTAGTGAATGAGAGTGTATCTGTTTATTTGAGCTTTGATAGACTGCTGACCTGCTCAGGGTGAACCCCGTCCCTCACCCGAAGTCAGCTGGGATTGGTTCCAACTCCCTGGCGATCCTGACGGATAAGCAGTATACATAATGGACGGATGAATAATTGAAAAATTCTTAAAATTTCTGTCTCTCTGATATTATAGAAGTTTTTTTTTTTCCTTTCAGGTTCTGAAGTGAAAGAGGAGAAGGAGACAAAATGAGCGTTTCCGCTGACAAGCCTGGCTTCACTCAGAAATAATTCCATAAAATAAACAATTTTTATTTGTATTAGTTCCCTTCTTCTCTATGCTTTTTGTAGGTTATATAACACAAGTACTACAAGAGACTGATCAAAACATGCCGAGCATTTAATTGTATACACACTGTATGTTTTGAACAGAAATTAAGCAAAACCACTCAGTCTAAAATAACACCTCTGTTGCAGAGCACTATAGTGGTGTTTTTGCCTGGTACAGAAAAAAGGGTAAAGTGAAGAATGACTGGTAGGGGGCCGGGAGAATAACTGCCTTAATTGTCTGAGCCCACACCTCAGCGCCCCATAATAACACTCTGTGGTTCTAATGATACAGTACTGAGCCAGCCACTTGGACGTCAGTCTGTAATCCATGTTATTACTCAACAGTTTAGGAAATCCACAAATTACAGATGCAGTAATGCCCTGGTTTAACATGAAAAAACACCACACGACACTTTTGTGAATAGAAAGGTGAGAAACAGACATGTTTATTCATCAAAGCTGATACTTTATAGTTGCATACATAAATTCCAAATAAAAAAAGTTATTAAAAAAAAAGAACCAACACTTTTTTAATTACATTTTTTTTGTCCTCTTTGTTTAATTTAAAATAAAAACGTGTAAGTTGCTACTGCTGTGGTCTGGTTGGGTCTCCTATGACAGAGAAGCATCCAGTACAGACACGGTTTGGGTTTTTGGAGATGACAGGGGTTCCCCTCCTCAACCGAAGTCCCACAGACTGAGCTATCCCATTCTGGAGAAGAAGAAATTCAGTTCTCATTACATTATCCTACTCTTAAAACAGCTTTTAGCAAGAATTTGTTTTTTCGCTGCTCAAAACTGGGAACACGATGATTTAATTAGAAATAAGATTAGTCCAGTTCAAAACTCAGAGAAGCCGTTAATAGCCAGATCATCCATGTAGCTCCAGTAATATCCAAAGTTTCCACAAGATCACTGGTGTTAATGGAGACCCCTTAGGAAAAGCATGGTCTAACTTGATTAATAATTGGCAGCCAAGAGACCAAAGACTCCCAGGACTTAAGTGAAGCCCAAATAGAAAAAAGCCATTTATATATAATTTTGTAACTCTGTGCCATTTTTTTCTCAGAACGTTGAAAAATGGATTTGGACCACTCTTGTTCTGTGGGGGTCAATTAATACCAAGACAACTCAAGTTCATCCTTGCAAATTAAACATCCTCTTTGCTCAATCTTTAGCCATTAAATGAGCTGGATCTGAAAGCCTGTATTTATCTTCACACACTATCAGCACTGATTCATCTCCAGAACATTTTCATATCTTCTTTCTTAGGAAAAGTCTACAAGTCTTTTTCAATCTCAGGAATTTAGCTTCCGTATATTTCAAAGAAAGGGTTTGGAGGCTAATGACGAAGTAATTTTTAATTAGAAGAAACTGGTGAAAATAAACGTCATTTTTCAGACTCACCTGAGACTCGTCTAAAGGTCCGGTCTCCACTGCGTCTGTCCGGATTTCTGGCTGAAGCATCTAAAAGATTGAGAGTTTATGAGTTCAGGTCATAGAACTCCACATTACTGTTTTATTGGAAAAACCAATTTAATTATAGTAATTAAGAAACAGCATTTGAAATGCAGGCATGACATTTTTATTTATCTTCTATTCTACCTGTCATTTATATGCAAGTTATCCTACCAGCTGAATCCTGTTCATGGGCCCAGCTACAGAAGAGCTTTGGAACAGAGCAATAAGCAGAAGGATCAGGATAGCTTCTTTCATCTTGGCTGCTCGTTTGGACTGTCTTAAGTCAGCGTGTTAATGTTATATCTGCTCCTGTATACATGAAAACACCCAGCAGGGTGGGACTCACCACTCTAATGCCATTCCTGCGTCACTTGGTTTTGGAGGGCAGTCCATTGGACGAAGAAGTGACAAAGTATTTGGAGAGATGATGACACTTCTAAAAGGTTATTGCTGCAGGTGTGCAATGTGTCTACATATCACTGAGGCAAATAAGACCTCAAAGAAAACTATATATTCTTAGTTCAGTGTAAGCATATTGTCCAGTTTTAGATGAATATCAGGTATATCAGGTACTGTGGCTGTACATTCCACCAATCACAAGTGATTATCGGTGTAACATCATGTTGTGGGCATTACACCCCACATTATGGGGTGTTTTCTGCTGCAGGTTTTCAAATTGTACATGGTACTATACCAAAATGATTACACCACCAATTGTGCCTTTAATAGTTTGAAAATGTTGAATGTTGTATAATGTGTGTAGGCTTAAACAAAAATAGATTGTAATATGGAGGGATAAAAATCTTAACCTTAATCTTAATTATTTCTCCCTTATAGCTACTAAAAAATAATTAAATATGTGCCTATTGTTTATACACACACACACACATATATATATATATATATAACAGATTTTTCTTAAAAACTGACCAACTTAGCAGGTTTTGCAAGTGTACTCATC
>JBCNYH010000022.1:1443375-1458619 GCA_039654325.1 Tandanus tandanus | reverse complement strand
CTTTTGTTGTTCTTATCTGTACGGTGACCTTGAGTGCCAAGAAAGGCGCCTTTAAATAAAATTATTATTATTATTACTCTTGTGGAAGTTACTCAGACATTATGGCGTACTGCTGAAAATGGACAAAATCATTCAGCAACTCAACAACAACACAGCTTGCTGTGTCATCCACAACAATGAGGTTTCCCAGGTTTTCACAGTGAAAACCAGAGTTCATCAAGGATCTTCTTTCTCGTGATTGACTGGGTCATGAGGTCCGCAATGAGTTAACCACGTGGGGTCTAGTGGACCCTTGCTCATAAACTTGAGGAGCTGGACTCCAGTCACACTTCCTTCACCACATGCAGGGTACAGCTCTAAAAACAGGCCAAGAAATCAGTATGAAGGAGACCAAGAGCATGAAAATCAACATGAGAACATGGTGCAGAACACTGAAAATGTCATAGGGCAAGGCAAAAAGGGCAGCCCAAGACTGTACCAGATGGAGAGCTGCAGTACAGGCCCTGTGCTCTGACCGGAGTGAAGAGGACTAATTCAGGATTCAAAGAGCCTCCACTTCACACCCGTGTCAGGGTTTATTAAATTTTGCAGTAATGACTTGTTGTACATTATCCCTTCAATCATCACTACATTCGCACCATCACCAGGATAAAACAGTTACTGATGATGAATGAAGACTGTTTCTCCATGTAAAAATCACACTTAAGTGCTGCATAATTGAAGCCATTCCTGTGCTTTAACAAACAAATGCTCTTTTGAAATTAACAGTAAAAAATGCAAAGTGCAGACTGGAGACTCTCTCTATAAATGTAGCATACTATCAACACTTTAAAATACAATTACGTTAAAATAAATCTGAACTGCTCTCATCAGCAATTTCTGCTTAATTAAAATCAAGTATATTTCAGTCATATAAATAACAAACAAACAGTGGTTTGCAAAATGCTGTAGAGGCAAATCATGTTTCTTTGGCTGTATAACGGAAGGAACACAATCACCTAAACGTCTTTGATCCTGTATCACCTCTACCAAACCACATGTCTGTTTGAACACAATGGCACTTCAGTAACATGAAAAACACAACTACCATAAAGCAGTCTGTCCTCACCTGCGTTGACTGTTCATGCTGGCGACTTTACTCCACGTGTCCGTTTCTGGGTTGTAGACTTCGACGGTGCTGAGCCGAGACTGGCCGTCGTAGCCCCCGATAGCATATAGAAGCCCGTTGACCACAGCCACACCTACTCGACTCCGAGCCGTACTCATTTGCTGACAGCGTTCCCAACAGTTACCAATAGGATCAAATACTTCCACAAGGTTTAATGAGTCACCTGGACACAAAACACCGAGTTACAAGTTCTCTGTGATCACAGGTCTAAATTATTAACTTCTATATATATAACTTTCCCACACTCTACTCTAATCTGATTATTACACGCACAGATCTCTGCTTTAATTGAATTTACTCCTGGCTTCAGGAAACTGCTCTGAACTGATAAACAGAAATGAGGTAAACAGTATGAAGGAGAAGGAGGAAAGCACCTGCACTGTTGAGTCCACCAACCGCATAGATTAAGCCAGCGATGGATGTGCAGCATCTTTGCCGTGTCTTATAGGCAGGCAGGTGCGGCCGCCGCTCTGGCATTAAATGATAATCCTTTGCCTCATCCACCAGATCCCTGTAACGAGAAGCCCATGGCAAATTCCAACCACATCTAACATTTCACATCTGTACAGCAAGTTGTTCCAGTTGTGGCCCTCGTTCTGGGTAACACCAGATACAATTAATCAATTTAATTAATTTAACGATTAACCAATTTATTGATTAATTTCACTGATCAATTGTTTGAACAAAGTGTATTTTTCTAAACAAATATTTTATAGAAATCTGAGTTAATTTCTAATAAACTCAACAAAAGGAAATGATTAATACCCTTTTTATTATAACGACAATAAGGAGCTCCAACCATTAACTAGTGTCGAAGTAGCACAACACTTGGGGTCAATAATATTTTTAGCTAGCTAGCTAAATGTTTAGAAGCCAAACTGAAACTTTCCCAGTTCCCATGACAACTGGTTACAACCAAAAGCACTTCAATCAATAATCCTGCATAGTTTGCCAGAATTAGTGAACCATGTAAACATTAGATTAGTGCACAGTTACAACAAATCAGATGAGTTTACACATTTAGGAGCATCCTCATTTATTCAGACTATTTTTAAAATCATTTTTATCACAATTAATTTTTCCCATTATGAAGAAGCAGTATCGGTGCCAAAAATCCCTACAGAAAGCATGTTTTAACATGAGTTAAACCAGTCAGTAGCTGACAAGTACATCGAAGCAGACCTGCATTTGTGGCAACAGCGCACCAGCTCGTCCTGTTGGACTCGGTCAGCGAGGAACTGGGGTCGGCACAGAGGCAGTCGGGTTTTGGAAAGTAGTTCGGGCAGGCAGCACTCACGGTCTTCTCTCTGATGTCTCACCCATGCGAGGACAGCCTCGAACACCTACATTAAGCAATTGTAACCATGGTGAGAAGCATGTACACATTCCTCATCTCAAGCAAATTAAGAAATAGATATGAATGCTAGTATTTCCTAAAATACCTATGGAAGCATTTTTCTTGCTAATATAAAGTAGGCCAAAATGGCCAACACATGAGGAAAGCATACACTGAGCCAGAATATTGACCCAACAGCCACTGTAGCTCAGGATCCATTATACCACAGCACTGGAGAACTCTTGATTCTGATTGGTCAGGAGATGTTGATTTATTTGTTAACAGCGCAGCTCTTAAAATAATGTATTTCACAGTATTTGTTTCCTCTGCCCAAAGCAGAGTTTTGGTGGAAGTACTGTTAACACAAACGTTTGTGAGTCCATCTGTCCTGTTTTAAATAGCATCCATCATAGAGCCAACACACACACACACAAACACACAACCATTCACACTGACACTCACACCTAGGGGCTATTTGAACAGCCAGTTAGCCTGATGTGTGCACTGATGTGGACTGTAGGAGGAAACCGGCGTTCCTGGGGGAAAACCCATGCAAGCATGGAGAAA
Organism: Tandanus tandanus; assembly: GCA_039654325.1. Classification (NCBI taxonomy): domain Eukaryota; kingdom Metazoa; phylum Chordata; class Actinopteri; order Siluriformes; family Plotosidae; genus Tandanus; species Tandanus tandanus. Next base: position 1,455,548 of record JBCNYH010000022.1, on the reverse strand, counting down.
ACATGCCAACTTCACATAGAAATGCCCTCGCTGAGTCCAGGACTTGATCCACTACGCCACTGTGCCACCAGTCCATTTAACATAGTTTCAAAAATTCACATTAGATGCAGTCACATTTTCAATGTAAGTTACAAAGGGCTGCCAGATAGAAAAAACTTTTGACATGATCCATTTATGGTGTAACTAATTTTCTCTAGTTGCGCAAAATGCAGAACATCTTTAACCCAGTGTCTATAACTGGGAAGTGTTGGTTCTTTCCACTTTAACAAAATCAATCTTCTGGCCAAAATAGTACAGGTCTGGTCTGATGTCTGATGTTCAGACAATCTTACATTCCCTGAAATAACACCAAATAAAGCAGTAAATGGACATGGACCCAGAAATACCCTACACACCTTTGACAAGGTGTCGAAGATTATTAACTTCAGGCAAGTCCAAATCATATGGAATAGAGTGGCAGGTTCTTGTCAACATCTGTCACATTGTGGGTCAACATCTTTATTAATTTTATGTCCAGTAATAGTAATCTTACACCAATGCAGATGATGAACTACCTTAAATTGAATAATCACGCTTAAGAGAAATGGAGGAAGATTGGATTTTGTCCAACAAGTGGTTTTGTCCAACTGTTGACCGAAGTCCCTCCCCCACTTATCCCTCAGTGATTCTAGTGCTGTCGCTCTGTGGGTGTTTAGCAGATGATATATTGTACTCATAATCTTCTTTGCGAAAAGCTGACAATCTAAAATAGTATCCAAAAGAGAAGGTGATGGGCAAGAAGGAAAAAGATCAACATTACAAGTGAGGAAACTTCTAAGCTGCAAATATCTATAAAAATGCATGCTGGGAAGGTTAAATCTTTGCACAAGTTATTCAAAGGAATAGAAAGTATTGTTTGAAAATATATCATACATGAATCTTATTCCCTGGTTTGATCACACATTAAAAGCCTGATCTGTAAGTGATGGAAGAAACATGCAATGTTTGTAGGGAGGTGCAACAAGTGAAAGTTTAGTAAATGAGAAATGTTGTCTAAACTGAAACCATATTTTAAGAGACTGTCTAACCAGTTAATTTTTGGGGTAGCTGGAAGTCTATTGTGTCAGAGGTAGTCTAGCACAAAGAAGTGGCACTGGTAATATTTGTCCAAAGGTCATTTTTCTAAGTTAACCCAAGATGCTGAATCATTTGCTATCCAATAAAAAATTGTTCTTATTTTACCAGCCCAATAATAGAATAAGAAATTCATCATCATCCACTTAATCTGGGGTCGGGTCGCGAGGGCAGCAGCCTAAGCAGTGAGGTCCAGACGTCCCTCTCCCCAGCCACTTCCTTTAGCTCGTCTGGGGAAACACCTAGGCATTCCCTGACCAGCCGAGAGACATAGTCCATCCAGAGTGTTCTGGGTCAACCCCGGGGTCTTTTCCCGGTTGGACATGCCCGAAACACCACACCAGGTAGGCGTTCGGGGGGCATTCTAATCAGATGCCTGAGCCACCTCAACTGACCCCTCTCAATGGGGAGAAGCAGCGGTTCTACTCCGAGCTCCTCCCGGGTTTTCCGCAATTTTGTTCTTTGGGTCACTAACCAAAGCTCCTGACCATAGGTGAGGGTTGAAACATAGATCGACTGGTAAATTGAGAGCTTTACCTTTTGGCTCAGCTCCCTCTTCACCACGACGGACCGTTATAGCAGAGGCTGTACCAATCCGCCTGTCGATCTCCCGTTCCATTATTCCCTCATTCATAAAAAAGACCCCGATATACTTAAACTCCTCCACTTTGGGCAGGACCTCATTCCAGACCCGGAGGGTGCATTGCACCCATTTCTGGCTGAGAACCATGGCCTCAGACTTGGAGGTGCTGATTCTCATACCAGCTGCTTCGTACACAGCTGCGAATCGCTCCAATGAGAGCTGGAGGTCCCGACTTGATGAAGCCAAAAGGATAAAATCATCTGCAAAGAGCAGAGATGATATCCTATGGCCACCAAACCAGAAACCCTCAATCCAGAAGCCTCGGCTGTGCCTAGAAATTCTGTCCATAAAAATTATGAACAGAACCGGTGACAAAGGACAGCCATGGACTCCAACCCCCACTGGAAACAAATTCGACATGTTGTTACCAATGCGGACCAAGCTCTGGCTCTGGTGGTACAGAGAACTAATGGCCTGTAGCAACGGGTCCGGTACACCGTACTCCTGGAGCACACCCCACAAGATAGCCCGAGGGACATGGTCAAAAGGCTTCTCTAAAAGCACATGTGAACAGATTGGGCAAACTCCCATGCCCCTTCCAGGATCCTGTAGAGTGTATAGAGCTGGTCGAGAGTGCTGTGGCCAGGACGAAAACCACATTGTTTCTCCTGAATCCGAGGTTCAACCATCGGTCAGATCCTCCGCTCCAGTACCCCTGCATAGACTTTACCAGGTAGGCTGAGGAGTGTGATTCCATGATAGTTGGAACACATGCTCCGGTCCCCCTTTTTTAAAAGGGGAACTACCACCCCGGTTAGCCAATCCAGAGGTACAGCCCCCGATGACCACCCGATGTTGCAGAGTTGTGTCAACCAAGACAGTCCTACAACATCTAGAGCCCTGAGATATTCAGGGCGGATCTCATCCACCCCCGGAGCCCAGCCACCAAGGAGCTTTTTGACTACATCAGTGAGATTTTGCATTGACGACAGCCTGGGCTGCAGCACGTTTGGCCTGCCGGTACCTGTCTGCTGCCTCGGGAGTCCCACAGGCCAAAAAGACCTGATAGGCTTCCTTCTTTAGCTGGACGGCCCCCCTCACCGCAGGTGTCCACCACCGGGTTCAGGGGTTACTGCCACGACAGGCACTGATGACCTTCCGGCCACAGCTATGGGCTGCCGCCTCAATAATGGAGGCACGAAACATGGCCCATTCGGATTCCATGTCCTCTGCCTCCTTTGGGATGTGGTTGTAGCTTTGCCGGAGGTGGGAGTTTAAGGCCCTTCTGACAGGAGACTCCGCCAAAAGTTTCCAGGAGACCCTAACTACACGCTTGGGCCTGCCAGGTCTGGAGGGTGGCCTCCCCCGCCAACGGAGCCAGCTCACCACCAGGTGGTGATCGGTTGACAGCTCAGCTGCTCTCTTCATCCGAGAGTCCAGATCATGTGGCCGCAAGTCCGATGACACGACTACAATGTCGATCATCGAACTGCGGCCTAGGGTGTTCGCCTCTCCCCATGAGCAACCCCAGAATGGAATAAGGTCAAGCCCCTCTCGAGATGGGTGGTTCCAGAGACCAAGCTATGTGTCGAGGTGAGTCCAACTACATCTAGTCGGTATCTCTCAACCTCACGCACCAGCTCAGGCTCCTTTCCTGCCAGAGAGGTGACATTCCATGTTCCCAGAGACAGCGTCAATAGCCGAGGATCAGTACGACAGAACCCATGCCTTTGGCTGCCACCCAACTCACAATGCACCCAACCCCTATAGACCCTCCCACAGGTGGTGGGTCCATGGGAGGGCGGAACCATGTTTCCTTTTCGGGCTAGACTTGACCAGGCTCCATGGGCAGAAGCCTGACCACCAGGCGCTCTCCTTGGAGCCCCTCCTCCAGGCCTGGCTCCAGGGGGGGGACCCCGGTAACACATGTCCGGGCAAGGGAAACTAAATACCTGATGTTCTATCCATAAGGATAATAAGAGAACAAGAAATTTGGAAGAGCCAAACCTCCTGACCAATGGGATCTTTATAAGTTACTGTATTTGATTCGAGGTGGCTTCTTATTCTATATAAACGAAGAAATCTGACTCTTTAACTTTGTGAAGAATACTTTAGTTAAAAATATCTGAAGATACTGAAGATATAAGAACTTAGGCAGTTCATGTTCATTCTAACACCATTAATTCTCTCGCCCAACAACAAAGATAGCGATTGCCACTTTTCCAAATCTAGTTTTAATTTAGAAAGTCACAGTAGATAACTGGCTTTATATAAATCAATATATTCACGAGTGATCCAAATACCTAGATATTTAAAATTTTGTGACAAATCTTAAAAGGGAATGACTCAAGCAGATGAGCATCTTCTGCTGTTACAAAGATAGGCAAGAGCTCAGTTTTGAAAGTTAACTTTGTAACCTGAAATTTTCCCAAATTATCTATTCAAGTCCAAAAGAATTGAGAGGCTGTGTTTGGGGTCTGATAAAAATACCAACATGTCATCAGCATAAAGTGTGACTTTGTGCTCTATCCCGTTGGATACATTTAATGTTTACATTCTGCCTCAGTGAGATGGCCAGGGGTTCAATCACTAAGGCAAATAAGAGGGGGGACAGAGGGTACCCCTGTCTTGTGCCCCGCTGTAACTCAAAGAAAGAGGATAAATTACTATTGGTATGTACTGCAGCCAGAGGTGAGGCATAAAGCACCTTAATCCATGCCAAGAACTTAGATCCAAACCCAAATTTTTTAAGAATATAAAAAAGAAACTCCCACCTAACCCAATCAAATGCTTTATCAGCATCGAGTGAAATTATTACTTCTGATGATTCAGCAGCCAATTGGTTCTACATTAAATTCCGTAAACGTCTTATATTAAAACATGAGTGTGTTTTTGATGATGACATGTGAAATGACAGATGGAAGGACGGTTTCTAGACGAGATGCCAAGACTTTAGCAAAGACTTTTGTGTCTGCATTTAATAGTGAAATTGGGCGGTATGAGCTACAATTGAGTTGGTGTTTGTCTTTTTTGAGAATGAGAGAAATCACTGCTTGTAACATTGTTGGAGGTAAAGATTTCATTGTAGTGGATTCTTCAAAGACTGATCAAAAACAAGGGGGTAAGTTGGGTGGAGAATTTTTTGTAGAAATCTAAGGGGAACCTGTCTGGGCCTGGGGATTTCCCAGACTGCATTTTCTGTATAGCCTTTGTAATTTCTATATTGGAAATCAGTAGTTCTAAACTTTCTGCAGTATCTTGGTCTAAAATGGGCATATTTATATCTTGAAAAAAATTGTCCATATTTGAATTATCAATAGGTGAAGGTGCACAATACAATGTTGGAAAAACATTGGCAAAGGTTGTATTTATTTCAAAGCTATATATACATTTGTACTCCCTGATAATTTAGAATTTCTGGGATAGCTTGTCTAGCTGTTATTTATTAAAAAAAAAAAAAAAAAAAAAAAAAAAAAAAACTTTAGCAAAATTATCACCTAACAGAACACGGTGACTACAAGAGTTCCTAATCAAATATCCACACAAAAGTGCTTATTCTGTGGGGGTTCAGTTTGCCTTTGTGGGACTCCCATTGAACATGGCTGACTAAAGTGCATAGTTGTGAAGACTAAATAAAATGTAACACTTGACACAATCTATTTAAAACTGATCCAGAGGACTTATTCGGGTTATTGTGATGATCCACTATATTAACACCCACTCTCTATATTAACACCCACTTTGAGACAAACCTAGATCCAAACAGTGAACATTTTTAAATCCTTACCAAACCTTGTCAGCTTTACAAAAAATCAACTGGATCAGCATTCACAAGTTACCATCAGTCTTGGCAATGCTCTTTTTGACAAAATCTGTGGCTTTGCCAGGGTCCAAAAACTCCCTTTCCTCTCCGTTATGTGTGATGCGGAGGTGCGAAGGGAAGAGGACGCTAAAACGAACTCCTGGCTGACCACGGACAGTCTTTCGTACCTCTGAAAATGCGGCCCGGGCTTGGACCACTGCAGTAGTGTAGGCAGGAAAGATGGCAATAGGTTTCCCGTTGAGTTGAAGCGGGACACAGCTCCGGGTACGACGCAGAATCTCAATACAGTCTTGGTAATTGTGGAGCTTGGCTATGATGGCTCTCGGCTTTACCATCTGGTCTCTTTGGTTGAAGGCTCCGATGCGCACGTTCAATTACACGTTAGAACTCAAGTTGCCCCCCCAAACTTCTATTTATTTTAGAAATAAAATAATATACATTTATAAATAACACCTTTTAAGTATGTGTTAATAAAACAAAAAGATAACTAAAATAATTTTGAATTTTTGGTGTTCAGTGTTTTCAGTATGCAAGTCCTGGTACAGTGACTACACATGTTCTCATAAACATAAATACCATTCAAAAGATTGGGGACACAAGTAATTGTGTCCAAACTTTTGACTGGTACTGTATGTATGTATATATATATATATATATATATATATATTGTATATGCACATATACAATCCCATCCATATACAATCCCTCCCAAAACCTTCCAGAGGGCAACCCATGCAACAAATTAGTTCCTGATCCTGTGCCTTTTGGTTTCAAAATTATCACACTAACAAGCCTCAAAAAGCCAAATATATAAAAAGTGACCTTGAAACAAGGTCAAGGTGATCCATATACAATCCCACTCTTTTTACCCCTGAGGGGTACCCATACACCAAATTTGGTGGTCCTGTGTCATTTCCCTTCAAAGTTATCGCTTTAACAAGTAGGACAGACAGATGAATGGACCCCATTCGGTGAAGGTGGGAGCTAAAAAAAGTAACTAAGTAATTTCAGTTTTTTAATTACTAATAAAACAGAAGTGTTAATAAAATAATGTTTGTAACAAAACAAAAATAAGATAAGTGCTGTGGTATAAAAGAAATAAAAGATCCTGTTCGGGCATGGTGCTACAGGAAAATAATAAACTTCAAAGCAGCATGTTGGGCCTGTAACAGTACACACCATCCTTACACAACACAGGATTAATTAGTCTTATCAACCTGGTGAGGGCATCACTGAATCAATGTGAACTGGTAATGACAGAAAAAAACTGTTGTGCATTGTATTTCTGCAACAAAACAACTCCCCATCAGGGAGCAAAAAAATTCTCTCTCTCTCTCTCTCACACACTCTCTCTCTCACACATATAGTTACATCAGTGGGGATGGCCAGTAAGCTGTTTCAGCACTGTACTGATGTACCATGCACCATGGTGATCTCTGTTACTCTCACCCTCACAGGTGCATATCAGTATTGAATCTAACATTTCTAATAATCCTAAAAACTACCCTGAGTCAGACCTGTTCCTCAGCCTTGACGTTGAGCTCATCACAGCCCACCAGCTCAAGCACCTCATCGGCCCGCAGGCTCAGAAACTCCTCAGACATCGAAACCTCCACAAAGTGCTGATGCACAAAGCTGTTAGCAGCATCATACAGTGTCGTGCACATCATGGTCTCGGCAAACTGGCGCACACCCAGGCAGTTCTTTGGATGTAACCTGGGATCAAAGGGGGAGAACTGGGTTAGTCCGGGAAGATGTGACCGAGACGATGCACGTAAATAATGTGCTTGGCAGCGTGGGGTATGTTCACTACCTCTCCTGGAGGAAAGAGCAGCAGGCATCTTTAACATTCTGCAGCTGCAGGAAACTAGCACCAATCAGGAGCGCCTGGACGTTCTGCTGATCTATGGCTATGTGTCCGTTATATGCAAAATTGATCAGCGCTTCAAGAGCACTTTGAAGGGAAATGAAAAACACAAATCACAGAACTGTCAGCTGTAGGAATCAGCACACTAAGCACATCAAGATCTGACAGGGATTCAATTGCTTCAATTATTACTGGAATTTCCAGACAAAATAAAAAATTATGTTACCTGGGATCCATGCCTTGCATGACAATCTCATCTTGTTTGCACTCTACCATGTCATTGGTGAACATGGCGTGGAAGTAGGGAATGGAAGCAGCAAGAACGATCCTGTGGGCACTGAACTTATGCTCTCCCACCTACAACACATACATCAGAAACACACATATTGCTTACTACGACATTATACTGTGACGGACTGGCGCGAGCTCCAGAAGTGTTCGGAACAAACCAGGTCAGGCAAAGGAAGTTGGTCTAGTAATTTATTACAGATGAGTCAATAAATGTAACAATTAACAATAAATCAGGCAAAATTGTATTAAATTGATATCTATATGAAATTCAAACTCTTGTTTGAATTGCATACAGATATCAATTTAATACACCACAGTGAGCATTTAGCCTTCATTTTCCTCACTATCAGATGATGTTTGGTCAAGTTCTGATTCGGAACCCTCTGAGACACTTGTCTCATTCACTAATTGGCACATTGCCAGACTGACCAATCCCCCTTCTGAGACATCTCAGACTTCATGGAAATCCCTGTATTCAAAATTGACAAGTATCATTAACTCCTAGTGACACCTATTTTCCTTTGAATGAACTAACACTGTTCAAACAATTTTAAAGATTGTACTATGATGCCCAAGTTCTATAATAGTGTACTGAACTCACTTTTAATGGTTAAGTGGGTTATCTGGTTCTTGCACGGTGCCACAGAGTTTATTTAACGCTATAAGCAAGCACAATCTGGTTGGTTCACTATGTTGGGATAATAGACATTATTATTTCTTTGTTTAAGAGATTTTCTTGTTTTTGATTGGTGGAAAGCCTTCAAATATGCTTGGTATTGCGTCATCACCATCACCAAATTATTGCATCGTTGACATCGGATAAGTTGAATGATTATTGCAGGTGCAAACATAGTAACATTCCTGTCTACTTTGATAATATTTTAAATGAATAATAAAACAATTATAGAATTCGGCTTTGTAATAAAAATAATTATTCGGTTTTGGCCAAAAACAATCCCTCTACCGAATAATTATCCATATCATACTTCGCCTCATTGAATAATTGCTTATTATTCAGCTCACTATTCAACACAGAATAATGCCTGAATCAGAACAGCAGACAAAAACCTCACAATTTGCCATGGTCACAGATTTTGAAATCAAATCTGAAATTCATCAGAATGCTCTCCCGAAGAATACAAAGAAAGCTACACAATATAATAATGTGACATGCTATGTGATTGCGGGGTTTCCATGTGCGCCAGGAGAAAGATCGCAGAAGCTTGCATTCAATCTAGGCTTGTTCATGGCAATCAAGTGTGGTTCCCAAATGAGAGACAAATGGCCAAACGTGAAGTCTGGTGGAAACAACGCCTGTGTAATATGGTGAATGGTGGTTGGCACTGGAAGGCTTGCAATGCACTTTGTCTATTTGAATAAAGATATCTTAAGAATAACAAAGACTGACTGTCAGAGAGTTTATCACGGTACAGTTTCCGACATGGACTGCTCATGTGTGTAGGCATGAAAACTACAGTCTCACGAAAAAGGCTGTACTAAAACATTTATTCACCTCTGGCTCAGTGGATATCTTTGAATAGTCCCCCAGATGGAACGTCAAAAAATTACTCATCTACTTATTAAATAAGTAGTTACTTACCAGCAAAATTCTGGTAAATAATATCTGTAGTAAATAAATTGAAATATTGAACTAAGCGGACAAATCTGAAAGAACTTATAACTGTGTATTTTTATTGTGCTCGTACAAACAAGAGAAACAGCAGAATGCTGTATTGCTTTGTTCTGATCCTGCATCTGCTCAGCACTGTGTTGATGTGACCTCATTGCTGTTTAGGTTGATGTTCAGCAGGATGTTTGACAGGACTGCCTTGACAAACTTTCAGGAGAAACTTTCAACTTATCAGTAGCATGATCAGATTTAAATATCCAAAAGCTTTACTGTGTGTTAATATGCAAATCAGCTCACTACATTCAAACGTGCACTTCCAGTACTTCCACCTGGTTCAAGCCCTCATCGGCTTAGGTATAGGTGTTAACCTAAATACAGGTTTTGGCGAGATGGACCTTAATGTGTTGTTTAATGAGGCAAAAATGTGCCTCAGACCTAGTCCAAATCAAACCAAGGGGGTCTCGAGGGGCAAGATTTAAAAATGTTTCAAATGGCATGCATGTCTTTATGATGATTGTTTTTGTGGGATAACCTGTATACACAAACTGTGCAAATATCACCCAGATATTTTTTTAAAAGGTACATTCAGACTAATTTTGCCTCAGATTTATTTACTTTATTTACTTCTGCAGTAATGAGTCAGTGAAAAACATTTTAGATTTCCAAACATGAGTCTTCCGATTAAATAGAATTTAATGTTACGGGAAAACACAGTAAAGAAACAACAGGTTACATAACAGACCACTTTCAGAAAAATAAAGGCTGATGAGTTTTACCTGCAAATCCAGAATCAAAGGAGAAAGTTTCCAGAAGAAACTGGTCTCCAGAAGAACAGGAAGAGATTCTCAGTGATGTTTAAAAAAACAGCAATTCATTTCTTCATACAACTACAAGAGAAGTCCCTGAGATATACTGCTGCATTTTTTTTTTTAAACAAAGCATTGTCACACCAAATATCAACTTTGTATGAACACTGTTTCCTACTAGTATAGTATAATTTTAAAACATATTTATAATAACTGCTGCATATGCATATTTAAGGTCAGCCGAACACTCGGCTATCCACCCCCTTCGTATGATTGGCTAGTGTCACGAGTGAGTGAAGGAGAAGAGAGCGTATGACATTCCTCCCTGAGACCTCAGTCAATTAACGATCATGGGCTCCTGGTTCATGGTAGGTGAACCTGTCATCTTCCGAGGGGAAGTGGCAAACCTTGTCACTACGTCACTCAGAAGCCCCTATTATGGCATCTTTTGAAACTCGTTCAAATAATGAATAAAGTGCTTTTTACCTTGAAAAACACAAAGGACATAATTTTCTTCTTCTTTTTTGGGACGACATCATGTTAAATTTCAGGATTTCAGAATCAGTGAACAGAGAACCAGTGAACCAGATTTAGATTCTAGCAATATTCCGAGTTACGAGGAGACCGTGAACCAATCATATCACACTGTATATAATTTTTACTATTTAGAAAACTAAACCCTCGTATTTGGGGGGGAATTTAGTTACATTTTAATCTGATGCCCACTTAAATGTAAACAGTTAGAGCATTTCATTCATCTTATGCTGCATGGAACAACGATAAAGGACGATCAATTATAGATTTATGTTTCAGTACCGAGTATCTGTACTGACACTGATACAGACCTGAAAATCCTGAATGGTGAACGAGAGTGATGTTGAGTGACAGAACACAGATGATGTAGATGAACACACTGACTGGGCGCTAGAAGGAGTAGCGGTGTAAACACGTGCATACTCAACGAGGCTAGACACTGGAGTGTGTCTAGCGGGAGGTTTATATAGGGGCGCTAATCAGTCACGGAGATGAGGTGCAGGTGAGTCCCTAATCCCGTGGGCGTGAGAGTCGGAGCGCCACTCAGGCGTGGGCGTGACAGTACCCCCCCCTTCAGGCGTTGCTCCGGGGCTCAGGGGCAGTCGACGCTGCGCACGACCTCGAGTGCGTGGCACTGGTCGACTGGGGTGCTCGAGCCTCCCACGGCACCGACGAGCGTCCTGGATGCCCAGGACGGCGCAGAGAGGACATTCATCAGTACCCCACGGTGGAGGGGGTGGCTTGGCGCAGTGCATTTCCACCGCCTGGGCCTCTCGGCGGATGGCACATCGGCGGAGCCGGCTCCTGACGTTGCGGGAAGGGACTCTTGTGGCAAGCTGATTAGGGATGGGGTCCATTCCCTGGAGTGATCGAGGGGAAGGAAGGACAGGTGAAGGGAGGATCTTTCCAGCAGGGCTATGACGAGGCGTCTCTGGTTTATCAGCGGCCCACTGGATGGTGTTCCCAGAAAGACCACTGGGGCGGGGGTGGCCGAGGCCGCGACCGCCAGTCAGACGGCGCTTGGATGGGATGTTCTTTCCTCCCTGGGTCCTTGGAGGCTCTATGGAGATTGTGAATTGGTCCATGTGGTTGTGGGTCGGAGGTTGAAGTCCCGGAACCAAAGTAGCCTGCTTTACTGGAGTGGAGGTTCTCCGCATGGGACGAGGAGGGCGAATAGGGCAAAGCAAAATAAGATGCTCTGACTGGCCACAGTACAGACAGAGTCCCTCCGTGATCCGGCGCAATCTTTCGGTCGGACCACATCAACCTGCATGGGCTCAGGGGGTTCCTGCAGTGGCGTAGGAAAGGCAGGCCCATGGATGTCCGGTGGAGGTGCGGAAAAGGTAGGCCCTTGCAGCTCGGCCAAACATCCTTTCCGCCGATGACCGACACGGATGGCCAGCTGAATCACCTTTTCCAGCCCCAGGGAATCGTCATAGGGAGCTAGCTGCAGCCGGAGCGATGGCTCCAAGCCCTGACGGAAATGGGTAACCAGCGCCGCGTCGTTCCACCCACTGAGCCCAGCG
>JBCNYH010000022.1:1429496-1443275 GCA_039654325.1 Tandanus tandanus | reverse complement strand
ATATGCACCTGAACAGAAAAATATTTGCTTTCTTTTTAAATGTAGGTTTTCAGATAAAATGATTGTAGATTTCAGATTTGACACACTCATTGTAATGTAGATCTATGGGCAGCCTGTTTTCTTCCAAGCATACACAGTAACGGCGGCCACTTCTGCACACAATTGTCACATGATTGCCAACCCAGTCATAAAGATCAATGAGCTCCTATAGCTACTTTTACAAGAAAAAGAAAGAAAAAGAAGATGAGAGGAGCAAGTATTACATAACAACTATTCCATTGCTGCAATTCTAGTAATAGTAGTAGTGGTAGTGGTAACAGAATATTGACTAGCATATTAATACTACAATATTTTCCTCCAAATATATTTAACCAGGATCTATAAAGGTTAAGTAACTGCTGTAATTTTGCTATAAATGAGGCTTAAAATGTTGAAACTGTTGTTATTGCATTAGTGTGGTGCCGATGTAATTATCCCTCTTTATCTAGATAGCACTTAAATTCCACTTTGCTGCTGAAAACATTCATGCTTTTTAGGTAATGGTCTTTTTCACTTAATAAAAGGATATAAATGAGAGTTGGGGAAATGTGGAAAAAAATTATTGGTATTATTTCTGAGCAACTAAAATAAATAAAGAAAATAAATTAATAAACAATAGCTTTTGAGTTTAACTGCTATTACTTAATACTCTGAATAAACCAAAGATCATGTAGGCTAAGTTGTCTAGGTATGTTGTATTTATTCGTGTGCTTATAGAGAGAAATGGGTAGAGAATATAGAGAAATTAGTAATTACAAGGCATCTAATTAATTTACAAGAAACTCAAACAGTGGTAGCCTTACTTTCTTGACTGAAGTATAATTGTCATTCATCTCACTGGATATAACTGACACAGGGGTGGAACTCAAAACAAAGGTATGAAAGATGGAATCAACATGCAAGTAATGAATATTAATCGGAGGGATACCTGATAGACAAAAGCTGATTTAAACAGATGGGGGGAAATACTCTATTAGTGATATGACATCTTAACCAGTCTTATTCTATAATTCTAATAACCGAGAATAAGGAAAATTAATTTGTCATGTTTATCAGTATCAAAATAATAATAACAATAATAATAATAATAATAATAATAATAATAATAATAATAATAATAATAATAATAATAATACCTTGAATAAAATGTCCTATTATGATACATCATCATTTAGTGTGGGTTTCATTCATTCGTTGATGAATTATTTTCAGAACCGATTCATCTTAATTAGGGTAGCGGGGAGGCTGGCGCCCATCTCAGCCGACGCTGGGCAAGGGCAGAGTACACCCTGGACAGCTTGCCAAGCCATGGGTGGCCAGCTGAATCACATTTTCCAGCCCCAGGGAATCGTCGTACGGAGCTAGCTGCAGTCGGAGCGATGGCTCCAAGCCCTGACGGAAATGGGTAACCGGCGCCGCGTCGTTCCACCCACTGAGCCCAGCGAGGGTTCGGAACTCCAGCGCATATTCCCTAATCTCCCTCTTTCCTTGACGGAGCCGATGTAGCTTCTCCCTGTTGGTGGACTCTCCCTCCGGCCGGCTGAAAACCTCTCGGAAGTGGGCGGTGAAATTGGGGTACGTGGAGACAGCTGGTCCACTCTGCCTCCACAGCCCTTCTGCCCATTGCAGTGCTTTGCCGGATAGTAAGGAGATGACATACGCGATCTTAGAGCGCTCTGTGGGAAAGAAAGTGGGATGCATCTCAATGGGCGAGCGCGCACTGCAATAGGAAGCCATCACAGCAGTCAGGATCTCCGGAGTAGGGCGCGGGGTTAACGAGGGGACCTCCCACGGGAACAGCGTGTATTGACGTCATGAAGGGAGATGCTAGGGACCGTCGTACTTCCTCAACGAGGGCTTGGAATGCTTCCGGAGAGAGAAGGGGCATGGCCTCCATTTTGTCTGTAAAGGTCTAGCCTTCTGTTATGATCACTCCCGGAGACAAGAGGAATATATAATAACGGGTTTTATTGTCCCACAATGAACAAGGGCTTGGAGAGCCACAAACACGAAACAAACATAAAACTGGGATAGGAAAGGAAACCTGCCACGAGGGGCAAACCAAAACTGACAAACACAACAGGAACTAACACCAAGGGTCCGGGAGAACTAGGAGGATGACGTGACGAGGAGAGAAGACGATAGCTGAGGTGAGTCCGAAGCGCTAGAAGAAGTAGCGGTGTAAACACGTGCATACTCAACGAGGCTAGACACTGGAGTGTGTCTAGCGGGAGGTTTATATAGGGGCGCTAATCAGTCACGGAGATGAGGTGCAGGTGAGTCCCTAATCCCGTGGGCGTGAGAGTCGGAGCGCCACTCAGGCGTGGGCGTGACACTGACGCAGACTCCCATGCCTCTGGTTTTTCTCATCACTTTGTAAGTCACGCTTGCAGTGAGTTGGTTTAGTCACTTAAATCTAGAGCAGACAATTCTTTAGAAACATTTTTGTTTTAGCTTTAATTTTTTTTTACATCCTGACAGCGATAAATAAATCAAATGGTCAGAAAATAAAAATCTGCTTATTATTATTATTAATGCTTGAATTCAGACCAGAGTCGTCCTCAAGGCCATTGTTTACATTCCTTATGATAAGACCAGGAAAAAAATTGTGGTTCCGATAACTTTGATCTGGGTCAGTAGGTAAAAAAAAAAATAATGATATTTTATTTATATATACACATATATATATATATATATATATATATATAGCCACAGATTGAAGAAAATCTCACTAAGGTACATAAACCATGGTACGAGAAAAAAAGAGAAACAAACTGAGTGGTACAGGATCTACATTGAAAGCAAAATGTGTGTGAAAATATTTTTTTTTTTTTGTTGCTGAAATCTGTTATGTTTGTAAATACACTTCACCCTTGATTTCCCGGATTATTAGGGGGGGGATTGGCTGTCCAGGAACCTCAAAAGTCCGGCAATAACTAATGTCCGGGTCCCCTACCCTTTCCCGGACATTTACCATGATCGGTTCGGCATCGCCATTATTCAGCAGCAGTCCCGGACTTTTACACACTTATCCAACACTCAATACACGATATTGTTTTTCCACAAACTTAAGGAGCGAATCAGCACATTCTTTTATCACATTCATTTTAAATGTGGGTTCCGGCTCGTCCTCACTTTCAGTTTTACTTAGTTCTCCCGTCACTGAAGCCACTATCAGTTCATCGGACATTATTTTGTGCCCCTCTGCTGCTTCATTTTCGTCCATCCACTCGAACGGGAACGGGCTGGACAGGAGGGAGTTGGAAAATCATGACCAACCCGGACTTCCATCATCGCTTCCCGGACTTGTCCGAGCATTTTTCAGGCAATACCAAATAATGTCCAGCGCCGGATTTTGTACGGGAAATCCGAAATCCTGGAAATAGGGGTACGGGAAATCCGAAATCCTGGAAATAGGGGTACGGGAAATCCGAAATCCTGGAAATAGGGGTACGGGAAATCGAGGGTGAAGTGTACTAATGTTAGCAAGAAGTTATTTTTTTATGGTTCGTTAGTCTGAATGAACAGTAAAATTTTATTCCTGCACTTTCCCACCTTAAGAGGCCCACAGTGCAGGGTCTGCTTCAACATGTAACAATGCTAACACATGCAAAGGGTCGAAACTACCCAGAGTACTGCCATGTAGAATATAGTGCTTTGGATTGGGATTCGTTTTGCATGATTTTACAACTAGAGTTGGGTCATTCCATGTCATTTCACCTCGAGGTTCCCAGGTGACCATCTCAGAATTCAATGAAACTTTAACCAGACGAAGCTTTGTGCGTTCCTTCCAAACAACTCAGTTTTGGGGTCATCTGTCCACAGAATATTTTACCCGTAGTGCTGTGGAACATACAGGTGCCGTTTTGCAATCTTCCAACGTGCTGCAATGTTTTTTGGACAGCAGTGGCTTCCTCTGTCCTCCCATGAACTCCACTCTTGTTTAATGTTTTACTTAGTGTAGATTTGTCAACACCGATGTTAACATGTGCCAGAGGTTTCGGTAAGTCTTTAGCTGACACTTTAGGATTCCACAATCAACTTTGCAGGACGGCCACTTCTAGCAAAAGTGCTGAACTTTTTCCACTTTCTCCACTGACTCCTGACTCTGATTGGCTCTTGGAGAAATGATTAGCCCAGGTGTTCACATACTTTTTCCAGCCTGCACTGTGAATGTTTACATGTTGTGCTTAGTAAAAACATGAACATTTAGTTGTTTGCGTGGTATTAGTTTAAGAAGACTGTGTTTGCCTATTGTTGTGACAAGGTCAGATCACATTTAATGACCAATTAATGTAGAAAACTATGAAATTCCAAAAGGGTTCCCATACTCTTTCTTGCAACTGTATATAATTAGTGTTTAATTAATGCACTGAATTACTTTGTGTGTAAAAAATATTATTTTCTAATATTTTCACGTAATTGTTTTTCTGCTTAATATTTTGTATTAATGTTTGCAACTTTTTGTTGTGTGAATGAATTAATGTTTGTAATTATTGTTTACATGTGATATGTCTTTTAATAGCAGCCAAGAACAAGCTTACCCACAACTCCCCAAAACTGTTGCCCGAGTGTTTAATATTTCTTTGTAGATAAGTACTACTGGGTCATTCCATGTCAAATCACCCAGCTTTCAGAAAACTTCCCAGATGACCATCTCAGAATTCAATGAAACTTTAATCAATCAATTTTTTGATAGTTTTTGCACTTTCCTTCTGAAGAGGAATAAAATATGCATAAATATTTTGTATGAGAATTTAACCTCAAACTGGTATCAGAGTAATAATAAACAAAAACAAATGTTTTTAATTTGCTTTTATAACAAGTTAAAATAAATTTTAAGTTTACATACTTCCTAGTCTTGGTTTGGAATGCACAGTGACCTTACTAAATGTTAGAAGATCTCACAAGTACTAAAAGGTCCGACCTTTGCCCTTTGGCAATCTGTTAAAAGATACTTTTCAATTCCAATATTCACAAAAAATCAATTTGTATCAGTTGCTTTTCTATCGCACCTCTAGTGTGATCATCGACAATTTCCAACTGATTTGTGATTGGTTTGTGGATGTTTGGTGAAAAAAGCGAATCTCCTGTCTTAAATCAATCGTGTTTTGTTCACATTTTGTTCTCAAACTACTCACATTTTATTTGCGCATTATTAGCGTGAACAAAATGTGAATAAAATACAAATGATGGCAAAATATACGGAATATGGCGGATGGCAGCAAGTCTCAAACTTTTTGCATCGAAGTCTCCAACTTGACGCTTTTCCTTGCAACTGAAAAACAAGCAAATCGACAACCTTTTCACGACATGTGTGGACTGTTTGAGTAGAGTTTAAGAATACTCTGCGCCAGGGCCTCGTTGTGCGACATTCGCGGAAATTTCAAACATGTCTGGAATTTCACACGTTGGAATTTTTTTGTGACGAATTCACCAAAGGCGACCAAACTGTGATGCAGCGAATGTTGCGAGACAAATTTGAAAACATTTTGAGAATGAAAAGCAACAGCCACAAATTGCCAATCATGTCAGTCGTTTTTCTATCGCACCTCTAGTGTGATCACCCCCTAACCAGTATACATCATGAAATAAAATGCCAGATATGGGTGAACTATGTAATCCTCTCCCCTGGTGCGCAGGTGTACAGGAATGACAAGGTCATGGGACCGGTCAGGTGAGAGACCCGCTGACAGGATTAATCAGCACACAGCCTATAAAAGCGACTTGGCTGCAGTAGGACACACAAGTGGAACAAACAGACAGGGTAGTTTTAAGATTATAATCCGAAGTTAATCATGAAGCAGATTATCAGATGGCGGACACATCGTCCTGATTGTCTCAGATATAAGAGCAGACATGAACAGATGGGGTAACCAAAAGGAATTTATTTTCATAAGCAAATACTCAGGGTTTGGGAAAAACATATAACTAGCTGACTAGCAAGCGTGGGCCAGGAAACCATAAACAAATATCTGAACAGAACATATTTCCTCTGATTTAAAATATCAATCAGTAGATGACAGCGGCTCTAAAACTCTGAATGTTAGACTAATTTTCATTACAACACAAACAGGTGAGCGTGTATTCTGAATAGTGAGTGTTCGAACAACAAGTTGGGAGGTTTTTGAGAAACATTTTTTTAACTGCAGCACAATACAACGCTACATGTGAAGAAGAAGAATAAAAATGAGCAGGTGCTGTTAAAATTTCACTCACTTCACATTCACTCGTCTCTCTGATCATTTACAGCATTCCGTTTTCTATTATTTCTGTATAAGGGTTGTTCTCAGAAATGGTGGTCCAGGAATGTGACATATGAGCCCAAACCTAACTTTTGCAAAACCAGTTAAAAATGATATATGCTTTAAATCAAACCTTCCTGCAGTGTGTTATGAAAAAATAAAGATAGTTCACTGTGCTCTTTGGTCGCAGATCGTTGAATGTCGTGGTCTACTTGATGTTATGGTTATTACATGGACACCAAACACTGAGCACTCGAGTGCTAAATTATTTTTAAATAAATTATTTTTACACTTCAACATCCTCATTTCCTTCTTACAAAGATATTATATATATTACACACACACACACACTGAACACATTTCAGTTTCTAAACTGTGTATGGTTGTTTCAGGACGCAAACTTGTTTTGCATCCTGCAACAACCGTACGTTGTAGCAGGGGGGGGGGGAAAGTATAAACAAAATCCGAGAGACCCACGAACACTAACTTCACATGATATCAGTTCAGATAAAAACTGTTTATTCAAAGCTTCTATTGTAGAAACATATTGTAAATATGTAGAAAATTACCTCTGAATGGTGAAAAGATGGCTGTCTTGTACGGTTGTTGCTTCGACAAGCACGTGGACACCATCAACGTATCAGCTGTGCGCTACACAAATATGAAGTGCCTGCAGCTAAATTACGTGTCTTTTAAATCCTGCTGACTCGCGCTCAAGAATACATTCAAAAAATAGTGCGTGCAACTAGTGTGAAAAGACGTATCAGTCTGTTGTATTGTACATTCGCTTCCAATAAAACTGGACACCACGCTCGACGCGTAAACCACTCGGTCGTCGCGAAATAAACTAAAAAGTTTATTAAACATTTTAACACCGCATATTAGAGTGAAAACACTGAACTTCAGGTTTCAGTTTCTAAAGTCGTTCCGGCGGAAGCATACGGTTAAGTACAGTTGTAAATCGTTGCAGATACCTCATGGACACAAAAGAAAACGACCGTAACGGAATTTTTTCTTCTGACGAAATATCACATTATGGACAACATGGAACTCAATTAAATGGTATTGTGTTGTAATTTCATTCTGCCAATTTATTGGTAACAACTGTTTTTGAAAATGATGCGTTTTGAAGGGTATAAAGCGCTCTTGTTTACACAGGGGTGTCGGCATGTCACGAACCGGAAGCAGTCTCGGCGGCTATTATTCACTGCTCAAAATACATTCACACACAAACAGCACACATCACAGTAAGGTTGTTTATTTTATTTCTGCATTATATATATGCAGTACTGGAAACAGTCAAATCTGGTGATTGACTTCAAAGGGAAAGATATTGACTCTCAAACTGGACTCCAATCCTGCAATCCTGATTGATGACATCACCCATAAATCATTGTTCCATAAAACATCTGTTCACACACATCTGATACTGAGTGGGATCGTCTGACGTTTTTTTTTTTTTGGTTCCCATGATAGGCTCAGAAACAATGCATGTACCCGCAGTAACCTTTGCATTTTGCATAAATAAGTTATCACATCTGTTTTCTTAGTCTGAATCACATCAATAGCCAATCACATTCATTTCAATGACTCTCAGGCACAGTAGTGGGGTATTATCAGTTATACAACGGAGACCAAGGGAATGTTGTCTCTGAGAAGGAACGTCAAGGAGATTAATGATATCCAACAAACCTGAGGTGAAAGCAATGTTCAAGTATATTCCAAATGGGAAGATAAGAAAAACAAACTAACATGAGGTTTTTATTGATTATTTTGTACTTTTTTCGTATGGTTGCAGGGTGGATAGTAAGCAATTATTGAACGTGATGACCTATGATAATGGAGAATTATTCAGATTGAGCAATAAACCCTCTGAGTGTAATTATAACATAATTATTATACAATAATTATTATTATACAAAATATTTTTAACTTATCTGATGTCAACGATGGATAAGTCGGCTTGTAGAAGAGCTATGTGATGGCTTTCCACCAATCAGAAACGAGAAAATATTCCGAATGAATAATATCTATACTACATACACTGGTCCACTATCTTGGGATTAAAAACGTTATACTGAGTGGATATAGTCTCAGTGGTTAAGGCTCTGGATTACTGAGGTGAAGGTCAGGGGTTCAAGCCCGAGTACCACCAAGGTGCCACTGTTGGGCCCTTAACCCTCAAATTGCTCAGCTGTCTAAAAAAATTATAAAAAATTTAAGTCACCCTGGATAAGAGGGTCTGCTCTAAATATATGTTTTAGCATTTTGACAATTTTAATGGCATACATACTTCTGCTACTAAAATGTGACCTCGTGTACACACTGGCCGGGTCGAGTCCAGATCCGAACCCAACAGAGAACATCTGGGCAAACATCCACATAAATTAGTTGGACAAAAGTTTAGAAACACCACTGATTTTTGGGCCTTTTGGGCTCATTTTTTTTGTCCAACAGTGTATTTGTTTGTTTGTTTGTGTGTGTGTGTGTGTGTGTGTGTGTGTGTGTGTGTGTGTTGTTATATATATATATATATTATAAATGTATTGTGTTGTTCACTTGAATGAGATGATTATTGCCTGAATAAAGCCGAGGTGCTGCAGAAGGAAATGGCAGCTGTTTCCTTTTTATACTTTAAAAATAAAACTATTCTGATTTATTTTCCACATCAACACTTTTTCTGAACTTCGACTTTAAAGCACTAATCGACTTTTAACGACCAGCCCTGAGATTTCCCCCGGTGTTAGCTAGCTGTGGGTGTTAGCATGGTTTGAAGCATTAGCTAAAGCTAAGCTAGGAGGAGGAACCGAGCACCTACTCCACCTGGACACGTCTTTATCATGGACATTTCTATTAACACTCATGTCTTAGATATTGACCTGAAACACGTTTCTCTCTCCCTCTTTCCAGGCTTGTCTCCGGCTGTCTCTGGGTTTAAGTCTTTCCCATGCTGATCCCACTCTACTCTACTAGCTTAGCATAACTGAGAACTTAGCAAGAGAGGAAGTGTAAGAAAAGACAAACCAAATCATTTCCTACCTTGAGGGTAACATCGCAGAGTTTCCCCTGTCGTCGGATCTCCTCCATGACCGAATAACCCCGCGTTGGTAAATCATGGACGGAGAAATGCATCAAATCTTCCAGTTCCTCAGATATCATGTCACCCATCGTCATTGAAGGAAGGGAAAACTAATTTATAACAACGCGAGCGCGGACACTTTATGACCTTCACGGGACACCGTAGACTGTATGATCATAAAGTAGCCGGTGAAGAGGAGCTTCTACAGGTGTGGGCGGTGACTGCTAAACAAATCTTATGGACTTATTGATGGTTTTGACCCAAATAATAATAATAATAATAATAATAATAATAACCACTGTTCTTGTTTTTAATCTGAAATAAGTATAAGTCTGAATCTGAGACCCAGTGTCCTGTAGTATCCCTCTCAGCTCTTCTTCAGTCCTTCTGGATGAACAGAGTGAACTGCAGGGATTAAACTTCTCCATCAGTGGCTTTCACCAGCAGGGATTATTAGATTATTCTCAAATAAAGGGATTAATCAGAGTTACACACACACACACACTGATAAACTGCAAAGCAAGACAGGCTTTTGATGCGACACTAATCATTTCAGACTTTTGTATCCAGTTTAATCTGTTCAATAAATTCCTCGGTGTACAATATACCCTGCAAAAGTCTTAACCACACGCAGAGAAATGCTGTAATGATGAGAAATTAGCTCACTCTCACTTATTTGCCAAACAGCTTTCTCCTCCGAGGATTGTGGGGAGGCTGAAGCCTATCTCAGCCAACACTTGGCGAAGGGTACACCCTAAACGGTTCACCAGACCATCACAGGGCTAACACACACATACAACCATTCACTCTCATACCTGGGGGCAATTTGGAACAACCATTTAGCCAAATATGCATGTGTTTGGATTGTGAGAGGAACCCCATCCATGCAGAGGGAGAACATACAAATCTGACACAAAAGTTCTAACTCAGAATCCTTGTCCTGTGAGGTGACAACCTTCTACTCTAAATTGTCCATAGGTGTAAATGGGAGTGAATATGTGGCTGTTTGGGTCTGTGTTTGCCTGTTCATTGTGTACCACTCCTCTCGTCTGAAGTCAGCTCTTGTCTGTTTCGTGAAAACGTTGTACGTCATTCAAGTAGTGTTTTGAGAAAATACTGAAAACCCTCAACAGAATGCTGAAAACTTGTCACTTTCTAGGTTTTATCAGGACAATATCTGTGAATATGCAACTTTTTAATTCACATACATTATAGGCTGTACAATAACCTAATAACTCTATTTAGCACATATGTTAAATTTCGACAACTTTGGACTTACTAGGTTGAGCTGGAATTGGCAGAGATTTTTGTTGCGGTTTTCTCTGGAAGTGACAGAAATGGACAGAATTACAAATGAGCATGTTAGGGGGACAGCACAGGTCACAAGGCCAGATTGAGAAGGTTTGGGCATGTGCAGAGGAGCGATGAAGAGTATATCGGTAGAAGAATTTTGAAGATGGAACTGTGTGGTAGAAGGTACTGAGTTTAAGTCCCAGGCTCAACGAGGACGTTTCTGAGTTTTCATGCTCTCCCTGTGCTTGTTTGGGTTTCCTCTGGGCACTCCTGTTTCCTCCCACAATCCAAAGACATGCACACTGGGCTAATTGGCTGTTTCAAATTGCCCCCAGGTGTGGGTGCAAATGGTTGTACCCCACATTCGTCCAGGGATAGGCACCAGCCTCCCAGCGACCCTTATACGATTAAGCGGTTTAGCAAATGAGTGAGTGTGAGAGGAAGGACATGCAGGTGATTGAGGGACAGGGACAGCGCGAGATTGAGAAGGATGACCTGCTGCAGCGACCCCCAACGGGAGCAGCTGAAAGAAGAAAGTTTTTACTTAAGACTGAAGCGATGGGATTAACTCTACAACCCTGATGGATAAGCAGTATAGATAATGGAGGGACTCTTTTATTTAAAACAAATTTATTTTCCTTTTTATTATTTTTACTTTTTTAAAAGAAAAATAGGAGAGCCTTAGACTTTTTCCACAGTACTGTACTTTTTATATTTATTAACATCACGTTTTTTTATATTGCCACATCTCTTAATATGATGTCAAATGCATTAACACACTGGTACCCTTGCAAAGAGGGCACAGCAGCGTATGCACTTTCTGCACCGGATGAGGAGAGTGCACCTACCAGCTCCCATTCTTCTACAGAGGAACTATAGAGAGCATACTGGCCAGTACTGCATCTCAGTCTGGTCAGGGGCCTATAGTGCCTCCGACTGGAAGTCCCTACAGAGGATGGTGAGAACAGCGGAGAAAATCATTGGGACCTCATTTCCTCCCCTTCAGGACATTGCAAAGAAATGCTGTCTGACCAGGTCTCAAAACATCACCAGAGACCCCTCCCACCCCCACCATGGACTGTTCTCACTGCTGGCCTTTGGAAGGACAAGAACAGCCAGGTTCAACAATAGTTTTTTCCTGCATGCCATAAGAGTGCTGAACGCATTAAATTATCCCTTCTTTCTCACCCACACACCCCTAATAAGGACTGCACCACTAAAGACCTCTGTGCCACATTACTGTGCAATATTACACTGCAACTAGACTGTGAAATATATATATATCTTTCATTTATCTTTTATATAAAAGTTTTATACGTATATTTATTAATTTTTATTCTATTAATATTTTGTTATTATTCCTGCTGTGCTGTGGCGTTTCTGTGTGGAAATTGCATGTTGTGACAATGTCAATTGTAAAAAGCGCTATACAAATAAAACTGAATTGAATTGAATTGAATTGTTCTCCCCGTGCTTGTGTGGGTTTCTTACGGGTACTCTGGTTTCATTACACAGTCCAAAGACATGCACATTGGCTATTCCAAACTGTTCCAGAATGTGAGTGTGAATGGTTGTTTGTGTTGCCTTGTGATGGTCTGGCAAGCTGTCAGGGTGTACCCCACCTTCGCCCAGTATTGGCTGAGATAGGCTCTAGCCTCCCCGCAACCCTAGTAGGATTAAGCAGTTTGGAAAATGAGTGAATGAGTGCTAACCTTCCGACAATAATGTGTACCACCAAAGCCAGCCCTTCCTAAATGTTTTACAGTCAGAGACCTCGTTCAGTCAATCAATCACAACCCCTTTAGTATAATCTATTCACACACACACACACACCCCCCTTATGTGTAAAATATCATCGTGGCTGTTTGTGGGAGAGATGGATGGATGTGTACAGTATTCTGATCTTTCCATCCTGGGAACACATTTATTAAAATAGTTGTTGGATTTCGGTTTCCATTATTTATAGAAGGGATCAGAACTTTAATCATTGTTTTAAAAAGTGCTCTATACTTTCAGGACCCCTGATCTCCTCAGGACTCACTTTAATCATCGAGTCTCTTCAGTAAACCTGATTTCAGTCAGCGATGTGGAATTTAATAAGGTATTTTTTTAATGGCCAAATTCCTTGAACGTGTGCTCGGTACGGTCAAAGGGGCGTGGTTTCTTCAGCGAACCAATGAGCGAGCTGGAATGAGGGGCGGTTCAGTTCAGTGGGTCGTAAACATGGGCTTCGTGTATTTTTTTTAAAGGGATGCAAACCACATGTTCAGTAAATATTTTGCTTAAGTAGCACACCAACTATTGTAATTACGGTAATCTTCACTAAAGGTTTTTGGTTTTTTGTTTTTTTTGTTTGTTTTTTTTGGGGGGGGGGTTCAAAAGGGAATCAAAGTTCTGAAGCTTCTTTTAACACTTAGGCCTTTATGAGAGTGAAGGAAAACTGACTCCGTTTCTCTGGAAATGGAAATATGAAATCGAATATAGATGTAAGTGTTTTATAAATCGGTCCTAATGCACCGAAGCTTAAAGCGGCACTCAAAGCTTTTCCATTTTCTGCTCATATTGTTGTAGGGAACTGTTTTGGTCAGCAGGGGGAGCTGAAGCTTCGGAAACAAAGAGGAAACATTCATTTGTGGGTAACTTAAAAATGATATCTGACACTTTCATGATCACAACCTTTAGTTAGTTAATACTAGACGGGAATGGAGCAGTCTGATCCTCCACTATCAGGGGATCAAACACATTATTCCGAGTGGATAATGCTCCAATCAAAACGACCAGCATTCACATTTCTCACGTTCACTCGGAGCAGGCGGTGCCGCCACACTTTAAAATGGAAAAATAAACCATAAAAATCTCATCTGATGCTTCCGTGTAGTATATTCTAGAACACCCGTCCAGAGTGGGGTTTACTTGAGTTTCCATGTAGCACTAAACTTTAAATGAGTAGAATAAACACATGCTCTTAGCTACACAGCGCTTAATTCTGCAGAGCTTACCTGACCTCATCTGTAATGGTTATAATACATTTGAACTTCTATACACTAACATAACATACGTTTCCGGAAAAAATATGCCCACACAGCTGATACCTTTAATTATTATTTACAGACCCCCAGGGCC